>JAJHSJ010000941.1:0-200000 GCA_021015155.1 Magnolia officinalis | reverse complement strand
GTCCACCTTTGATTTCATGTTTTGTTGTTGAATCTTTGTTTTTGAATGCGTTTCGCACGCTGATGCTGCTTTCCGACACACATTTCGAAGAACACTACAGGAAATCCATCAGGACTGGGAGCAATAAAAAATTAGTTAATCCTTTCAATGCTTTTAGTAAAATAATATTAGTAACAATATTAAATCAGTTTCAGTGCTCTTTCTTTACCTTTATATTTAATCATTGCCCTTTCCTATTACTTTAGGTGGTGTTTGGTTGCACCAAGTATCATGAAATTGCTTTTAATTTTATTATTAATCAGCCTAATTTGGTGCAAAATATCATGAATTGGTGCAACCAAGAGCAAAACTTTGATAAAAAAAAAAAAAGAGGGTAGAAGTAGCATGTAGCTTGTGCTACGTGCTATGTAGCTTACGCCTCACGCTTCAGAGGGGTGAATGCTATGCTACGTGCTATTCGCTATTTTAAACATTGCTCTCAAGTTGGCACAATATGAGACTTGGGAGATGGAAGACTGCTATTTGGAGACTGACCATTCTAGCTGTCTGGTGGGCAACTTGGGGAGAGAGAAATGAGATATGCTTTTGAAATGTCTCTAGCAGGGGGGAGGATGTGTTCTTTAGGGCGAAATCCTTTGTGTTGGAATGGGCATCATGTATAAACTGTTTAAAGGATTGTAATTTAGCTTTTTTGCTTTCCTTATAATTAACTGCGCCTTCTCAATGCTTTTCCATTAAAGTTCTTGTTACCCTTAGAAAGAAAAACCTAGAACATCCTAGCATCACACGTCTGCCTAACCTCATAGATCCAGTTTACTAACCTTCAGCAGTATGGCCCTTGGAGTCACCCAATGAATCACACTGGATGTATCACCTTTAATGGTAGTTGATCCCCATGGAGATGTCTTAACCAATGTTACCTAAAATGTGAAACCTCTTGCATTTACGTTCTGAATTGAGTGTTCTGGATTATGGCTCATTCGCGATCCATATTGCTATTTTTAGTTACCCGGTCATTCGCGATCCAGATCGCTATTTTTAGTTAACCGAATTAGTGCTCTTTGTTCTTACTATTGGTTAAGTTAATACAAATTTATATTTACAAAGTAGAGATTTATACCTTTATGTATTTAGTTGTAACACTAACTATGAAGGGTCTATAACAATAACATTCATCATTCATAAATAAATTGCAATATGAGTTTAGATATAAAACTATATTGCATGCAGTGTATGTATTGGAGTGATGCACATGATCCTACCCCTAGTGTACCACATATTGGAGGAAGTAGCGTAGTGCGTACCTGTTCCCGTACCACATAACAAAGCAACCCATAATCCAGATAACCTTGCTCTTAACTCCTTAAGACCCATCAACAGTGCCCCGACTTCCACCTCATTAGAATTGCAGGAGTCTATAGGTCTGGGGGAATGAATCAATTAGCATGTTTTTGGATGCTACATGTAGATTGTATTTAAGTTATTGAAACACATTTCAGTGTTCGTGGATGCTGTCCTTTATCTAGGTATGCTGATAAATGTTAGAGGTGTCTACTGCAAATTTTTATTACTAAGATTAATTAGTTTGACTTTTATGCTGTAGCACTATGTAATTTTGATGGTACAGCATTTAGTTTCAGACATGTTTTCACTCCCTTCAGGAAGTCTTCCTCTGAAGTGTCCATGATAAAGCATGACATAGTGTCTCAAATTGCGAAGACATCACATTTGATAGTGTTGTTACTTGTCTTTATAATCTTAGAGCACCTATAGCACATGGTTATTACAACTTTAAAGAATTAGATATTCTCTCGATGTAAATCCTTGATATATACCAGATATTGCTGATGTGACAAACTTTGTTCATCCTGGCACCCCGCTTGATGAAGAAGCTTCTCAGAGGGGCACATCTGTTTATCTTGTTGAACGTCGAATTGACATGCTTCCAAAACCCTTAACGGAAGGTGATTTTTCTTCTTGGATAATTGTTTCAGGCGATTGGGTGGTCATTGCATATGTTTTTGGATTGTTTGAATTTACATGCAGTTGGTATTGATGCTTTGCCACTAAAATGGTCTGCTTACTTCTTCAGATGTAACGTTATTCTTGCAGACATTTGTTCTCTTCGATCTGATGTGGAGAGGCTGGCCTTTTCTGTTATTTGGGTATATTCTTCATTTTTTCCTTTGGAATTGCCAAATATAGTATTCTTGTCCAATCTATAATCCTTGTATATTTCTGTCTTTTGTTGTCTGTAGTTTTCTAGGAGAAAAACTTAGTTTCACCAATATTTTAATTTGAACTTTGGTTCTGTGCTGGTCACATGAGTTTTGTTTCTTGAAAGAGTGTTCTTAAAATGGATGTACAAACATACCATAGTAACTCTTTGTCTATCTTATGTGCTGCTTTCTAGGTGGAGTATATCTATCTAGTTTATCTTTGAGAAAACCATTATTTTCCATATAGTTTTGGTTGACTTCAAAATTAGGTGGTTGACCTAAACATCTTGCCCACATACCCTTCCTCAAAGGCACCACACCTACATCAAGACCCCATCTGCCAATAACTTTTTGAATAAATAAAGGGTAGTTTTTGAAATTTACTCCCTTTCTTTTATGACTGGAATCCCGTGGCAGTTCACCACCATTTTGGTGGGGTCTCACCCTCCTTACATTTGGCACACAGCTACATGTATTCAAACAGTCAAATTAGGTTTTGCGGCTGTTGCCATCCACAATTGGATCATTTGGACAGTCTGGATTGGCTTAAAACTCTGCGATGCATATGATGGATAAGTCCCTACCAAATTTTAAAATGGGGGTTAACCATCACACGAGTCTAGCCCCTTGTATTATAACACATGGAGCTTAGCTCTTACAAGGGTGCCCATCTACACACCAGAATGTGTACCCTTATGGCACACAGGTACAAGATAAAAGCTGTCCATTAGGTGGGTCCCATTGTATGTATTCTTTGCCCCAAAATGAGGTTTAGGTTTTTTTTTTTTTTTTTTTTTTTGGAGGGTAAGATTGGAAATATCACGAATGGCATAAAAAGGGCTGTCAAATGGCGGAAAAAGGGGAACGTGGATAAGGATATGAGAAGTCATCTCGAATCCGGAAGCTTGAAGGGATGTTCGCCAGGAGATGATTGCTCGGGGAGATAAAATGCAGACGAGACGGAAGGAGAGGCAAGATGGGAAGCTAACTCGGGAGAGGAAGGGGGTGGAACTTGGATGATAGTCTTAAGAAGGAAGCTCGAACTGGAGAAGGATTCACGTAGGAGGAGACCCTTATCTGAATATCCCACTTTTTACATCTCTGGCTTTCCTGAAGGCTAGCTCTCGATTAACTTCTCACGGGTGTTTGGGAGAGCGGAAGCAGTGATGGAGGTGGTTATACCTAGGGATCGGCTCACTGCAGCATACCGGGGATTCGCTTTCGTGTGGATGAGCTCGGAGAAGCTAACTCAAGCGGTTTCGATACTACATGACGATATCTTTGGGGGGAAGAAGCTCATGGTTCAATGGGCTCACTTTGGCCCCGAAATGAGGAACGAGGAGGACAAGAAATTTTGAATCAAACTCGATAGGTACTACATGTACTAGGTCTGAGAAGGAAGTGTCGGTGTTGTAAGGGGACCATTGGGGATCTTAGTTTTAAGGGACCTCCATCCTATAGAGATGCGGTTGTAGGAAAGCATGGATCGTGGAATTCGAAAAGTGGGGAGACAACTTTGTTGGAGGGGATGTCATCCGAGGATCAAAAGCAGAGATTAGAACTTGGGAAAAATGTATCGGTGGAAGAGGCACATAAATGGGTATCGAAGGTAGGTTTTGACAATGCATTTGTAGTCCACATGCAGTCGAAGGTAATTCATAAATTGTGGGAGAAGTTGTGGTCTGTAGTTGTAACGCCCTGAAAATCGGGGGTCGAGCAGGAGCTCAACTCCCAAGTTCCAACGCATCACTTATGCAACATAGATAATGATGATTAAATATTGTCAGTATTAGCACGTTAAACATGAATGGGATTATACCAAATCAGCATATCATACTCCAGAGGCAATTGAATTACGCTAGCGGAAGACTGTGATATGTATATAAACTGTATAAAAGTAATGACAAGCCCTCAGAGTATGAATGTCACTAGGTTAAATAATTACAAGTTTAGTTCCAAAATGTACAAAATAAGGTAGTGTAATGTTCCCTATCCAAAACCCTGTAGCCCCCGACAGCGCAACTCCAGGTCTACATAGACCCCGCCAGAGAGTTGCATATAGGAGAACTCCTCGTCATCGTAATAGTCCGGCTCTGCCTCATAAGCATCGCCATCACCTGCAGCTAAGACAGAGTCTGGTTGGTGTTTAAGCACCGTCCCAGAACGTGGGAGTGAGTGATCAACTCAGTGGAGCTATAAGGCAAAGGTTAACATGTTATCAATTCAATCAAGCAGTAATGATAAAGCAATACAATCAAACATCCCTAAGTACTCTGGTTAATGCAAACATGATATATATTAATGATGCATGCCCTCGCCTGCACTCCCTTTGCGATCTTCCTCTTACGGTCGTGGCATGCACTCCTTCCTCTGTGCTCAACACCAACGCCAAAGGCACATGCAATGCGGTGCATGAGCGTGATTACCGAGTTCTTATTAGACCTTTTCATACAACAGGATTGAGAAGCTAAGGTACCTCCCTTATATCATTTCCCAAACAATGATCCATCTTAAGGTCATCAGTCCTAGCTAGTCTCATACGATGTTGCGGTTCCAGGTCGCTACAAAGGGCTCGTCACCTCAATGCAGGCCTAGCTTATACTCTAGTTGCTACGGAAAGGCTCGTCGCCTTAGCGTAGTCTCAGAGTATGCTCGAGGTCACTACGAATGACTCGTCACCTAGTCGTAGGCCGACAGCTCGAATACAGTGTCCCATACCACCGTATACGGCTCACGAGCTTAGGTTGCTCACTGGTTACTACGGGTGGGGTCGTCACCCCAGTGTAGGCCGATAGCTCGACCACGGTGCCCCATACCACCATGCCCGGCTCATGAGTCTTAGCGGATCGAGGTACCAAGGTTAAACGGGCTTTCCACTGGTGAGTTTGGTACCTTAGATTCAAGTAGTAGCGTCCATACATGGTGAACATACATCGGGTCAATCGGGTTACTTGACGAGCTCGACTGATACGAGCGCACATCGAGTGGATCGACATGAAGTGCGTAACCACTCTGTGTGGCCTAACCACTGTCGACAACCCATGTACGGCTCGGATTCATCGAACACGTCCTGTGTGGCGAAACAACCTCAGCCACTAACTCAGAAATCATTCCTGATCGCCTGGACTATGTCGTAGCCTCAAACACACTCCAAGCAATTGTATACGCATGTAGTAGCCAAAGATAGCATGTGACAACTAAAATCAATGATAAATCTCATTTGAGCATTTCAACGAACACAGTGTACATGTTAGCATACATAGGCATTTCAACAGTAAATCACATAATAGTAAGATAGGTTACATAAAGGATACTATAACCATAGTTAAGGGAATTGAGAATCCCATCTCAACACCCTCATTACATACATGTAAACAATCGTTTTCTCATTTAGGCATTTTATCAAACACGTAGGCTACACATATCACATACATGTAATAAATTAGTTTAAAACACGTATTATGACAAGTCCTTTCACAAAGGAGTTGTCACACATACAGCCATCATATATTTACATTCAATAAGCATGGCATGCACAAATCTAGATTCCACATTCATTTAGGCATTTAACAAACACATGGAATGCATTTCAAAATCAACATATTTACATGTATGTGTATATACGGAAAACATCGTATCTAAGCGTGTGAGATAGCAATCATGTCAGACATAAATCATTTCTGACATTGAAAGCCTTGAAAACCATAACCTAAACATTTATAGTCCGCACCTTTCGCCGATAAACAAGTATCGAACTCAGTTTGTATGTCAAGTCTTCATCTACGGCACGACGGCCACCTATAGCATGAAATAGGTTAGCTATTTCATCACTTACACTATTTGAATCTCTAGGGCAGGCTAGGGTTAGGATTTCTTACCTAAGAATGTGATCGGAATTGCCGGAATAGCGATACAGAGGTGATAGTTAAGCACATGGAGTGGCGGGATTGAATCCCACGAACAGCTCTAACTCTTTTTCTCACTTTCTCTCTCTTTCCTTCTCTTTTTTTTTTCTCTTCTCTCTAGGGTTTGCAAATTCGTATGTGAAGGGAGTGAGAGGGTTTGAGGCCTTTATATAGGCCCAGAAGTGATGGGAATGGCCCCAGGGCCATGGTATACTTAGGTTATAGCCAAAAGCCGTCCGTTTCTGCTCAACGGAGCACTTCTGGAGGCCCCTTTTCTGCATGCGGTCGGACTTAAGCTCCCTGGCATTGGATCTAGGTTGAGTTAAGTTTTCGGTCTGATCAGATTTACAGATCGACCGTGGCGGACCAGTTTCAGTTCAACGGTCATCGCCACTCGATCAGGGCCACAAGTACATGGACCTGTGCTGGGAAATTTCCCTGATCCGAGGGTGTATTTGGGTCAGCTTCTAACGGTCTGAAAGCTTAAATTTGGTCTGCAAGCGAACGGCCAAAATCACTTAAATCTGAGTTCAATTTCTAAAGATATTCGCGTTTCTCACACACTTTGCTCCGGGCTCAAGTTGCGCGTTTCTGGGTATTGTTAGGACTTGATTTCTAAGATGGTTGTCAAACCCAGTAAAGCGGTCATATGCATATAGTTTCGCGGTAATCGGACTTTCGACACGCGGTCCAGGTCCGATACGAAGTTTCAATGTGCTCCCGAGAGCAACTGGGTTTTGAGATTAATCCTAGATTATAAGGTAATGTAGCGTTAATGATTCTACAAGTTTTGCGTCTTGCGGTTCGTATTTAAAGCGATTAGGGCTAATTTCACAGATAATCTAGTTTAGCGCTTAGATAATTTCATCTAATTTCTAAAAGATTTGGTCCTGAGTGATTTCTGCCTAAGGTAGTACTCGGGTCTTTGTACAGATTTTTCCGAGACGTTACAATATACCCCCCTTAAAGAAAAATTTCGTCCTCGAAATTAGTACCTTTTCGTACTCGAGAATCTGAGGGTAGTTCTTACGGACCTCTGCTTCTGTCTCCCAAGTAGCCTCTTCCTTAGTGTGATGCGTCCATAATACCTTCACTAGCAGAATAACCTTACTGCGCAACACATGCTCCTTGTCTAAGATACGCTTCGGTCGCAGTACATAAGTAGCGTCCTCACTCAACTGCATCTGCTCCCACTTGATAATGTGGGAAGGATCAGGAACGTATTTCTTCAGCATAGATACATGAAATACGTTGTGCACGCCTATGAGTGGTGTGGGCAAAGCAAGGCGGTACGCTATCGCACCCACACGATGTAGTATCTGGAATGGGCCAATGAATCTCGGCGTGAGTTTCCCCTTTTTCCTAAACCGAAGGACTCCCTTTATGGGGGAAACTTTCAGAAACATATAGTCCCCGATCTCGAACTCTAACTGTCGCCGCCTCGTATCGACGTAGCTCTTCTGTCTGCTCTGTGCTACCAGAAGTCGACGCCTGATAATGTTGATCTTTCTGAGGTCGCCTGAACTAACTCTGGGCCAATCAGGATTTTCTCGCCAACCTCTACCCAACAATGCGGTGCCCGACGGGGACGCCCATACAAGGCCTCATAGGGAGCCATGCCAATACTCCCCTGAAAACTGTTGTTATAAGCGAACTCTGCATAAGGAAGACTGTCATCCCAACTGTCCTTGAAATCCAGCACACAAGCTCGCAGCATGTCTTCTAACACCTGGTTTACTCGTTCCGTCTGCCCGTCAGTCTGTGGGTGGAATGCGGTACTGAACTTCAACTTTACACCCATTGCTTCCTGGATACGAATCCAGAAGATAGATGTGAATCGCGTGTCTCGGTCCGACACGATCTCCATAGGAACTCCATGCAGACTTACTATCTCCTTGATGTACAGCCTGGCCAAATCGTCTGCCGAGTTCGAAACTCTAATAGGGAGGAAATGAGCCGATTTTGTTAACCGGTCCACAATCACCCAAATGGAATCATGTCCCTTCCTCGTCTTCGGTAGCCCTGAGATGAAATCCGTAGAGATGAAGTCCTATTTCCATTCTGTTATGGGCATGGGCTAAAGCAGTCCAGGAGGTCGGCGATGCTCTGCCTTGACCTGCTTGCATGTGAGACAACGGGACACATAATCTGCTATGTGGACCTTCATGTTGTCCCACCAGTACGAGCGCCTCATGTCTCGATACATCTTCGTACTGCCAGGATGCATCGCTATCCTCGAATTGTGCGCAGCCTCGAGTACTTCTCTTCTCAAGTCATGGAGATTTGGGACGCAGAGGCAGCCACGATAACGTAAACCCCCATCTGTACCGACTCTCTATTCAGAGCCTGCATCATTACTAGCTCGTTTCCTCAACTCCAGCAACCCTTCATCTTCTCGCTGAGCCACTATGATTCGGTCATCGATCAGTGGCTGCACACGCATATGTGCGATGCTCTCAAGTGGCTCTTCCACCGTAAGTCTCTGCTCAAAATCACGCACAAACTCTACCATATCCCACTCTGCTATCATCAGCGGAGCCGCAAATGCTATAGTCTTCTTGCGGCTCAACGCGTCTGCCACAAGGTTGGCCTTGCTAGGATGGTAGGAGACTTCGAACTTGAATTCCTTCAGGGTCTCCATCCATCGTCGCTACCTCATATTCAAGTCTCTCTGAGTGAATATGTACCTAAGGCTCTTGTGGTCGCAAAAGAGCTCGAACTCCTCTCCATAGAGGTAATGTCTCCAGAGCTTCAGTGCAAAGATGACGGCCGCCAACTCCAAGTCATGCGTAGGGTAATTTTCCTAGGGCTTCCTCAACTGTCGCGAAGCGTTGGCAATCACCCTATCCTTCTGCATAAGGACGCAACCCAAACCAACACGAGACGCGTCGATATATATCGTATACTTGACCCCTTGCTCTGGCAATACTAGCACATGGGCGGACGTCAACCTGTCCTTCAGCTCCTTAAAAGCTGCTTCTGCCTTCTCATTCTAGGCGAACTTAAGATCCTTCTGAGTCAGCTGTGATAACGGTCTAACAATCTTGGAAAAGTCCATAATGAATCGATGGTAGTAGCCCGCCAGGCCAAGAAAACTCCTCACTTCCGTAACCGAATCGGGTTGCTCCCAGTCCTGAACTGCAAGTGAGGGGTCTGGGCTGCAAGTTCAAAATGGTTATAATTTTATCTTGGAATGTGAGGGGTCTGGGCTGCAAGTTCAAAATGGTTATAATTTTATCTTGGAATGTGAGGGGTCTGGGCTGCAAGTTCAAAAGGGTTATAATTTTATCTTGGAATGTGAGGGGTCTAGGCTGCAAGTTCAAAAGGGTTGGGGTTATAAAAACGTGTAACCATTCAAAGGAAAAAATTATATCTTTGCAAGAGACCAAGCTTCAACAAGTCGACAAAGGTATGCTTGATTCCATCTAGGGGGTTAGAAATAAGGAGTGGACGTCACTGGGTCAGTTGGGGGGATCAATTGATGTCTGGAAAAAAAACTAGACTCTTTTGTTGAGGATTTTTCTATTTGTTCTTCTGTGTGATATATCTTCTGGTTTTCAGTGAGTATTCATTGCAGTATATGGTCGCTGCTGGTATAGTCTTCATGAGTAGTTTTGGGAAGAATTGAGCTGTGTCAGGCAGAAGTGAGAGGACCCCTAGTGTGTTGGGGGAGATTTTAACATGGTAAGGTTTTCTTTTGAGAAATCCAAGGGAGTCAAATTGTCAAGAAGCATGTCCAGGATTTCTCATTGGGTGGCCCAATACGAGCTCGTGGACCTCCCTTCAGAGGGGGCCAATTTTAAATGGTCTAATTGTCAGGAACAACCAACCTTCTCTCACCTCAACAAATTTCGTTTGTCTGTAGATTGGCTTGCCAAATTCCCTTTGTCTTGCCAACGGGGCCTTCCAAGGACCACATCAGACCAATCGCCCTATTATTTTAGAAGTTCTTAAAGAAAATTGGGGCCTAAGGCCCTTCAGATCCAAGAATGCATGGCTAGAAATTGAGGGATTTGACCAACTTGTGGAAGATTGGTGGGTGTCTTTCTTGGTTGAAGGCTATGTTGGTTTTAAGATTAGCAGAAAGCTAAAGATGCTGGAGGAAAAAAATAATCAAGGAGTGGAAGAAAGACGCGCTGGGTAAGAGGGAGACAAAATTCGATAACATGGCTATCAGGATTCACGCACTTAATCCTCTTGAAGAGGTAGGAGGGCTCTTGGTGGAGGGTAGAATTAAACGAGCAGATTTATCTTCGTGGTATGCTATCGAGCTAAGGAAGAAGAAATAAAGTGGAGACAAAGATCAAGGGCAGTTTGGCTTAAGCAAGGTGACAAATATACCCACTTCTTCCTTATTATTGCTAGTGCTCGAGTTTGTGGTAACAAAATTTCCAGCCTTGTTGTTGATGGGGTGAGAATTTCAGATAAAAGTAAGGTTTGCGATTCGATTGTCTTGTTTTACAAGAAGTTGCTGACTGCTGAAACTTGGGGGAGGCCAAAACTTGACAGTTTACTTCTTTCTAAGTTGTCCCCTTTTGATGCTTCCGACCCCGAAAAGCCTTTCTCGAAAGAAGTGTTCGCAACTGTGAAATTTATGTGCGGAGACAAGGGCCTAGGTCCTGATGGCTTTCCCTTGATCTTTTTTAGGAGGTATTGGCATGTCGTGAAAAAGGATGTGATGGAATATATTATGGAAATTTATGAGCGTAGTCACCTTTCTATGGAGCTTGAAGCCACCTTTACAGCCCTTATCCCTTAATTAGAAGGGGCAGAGCAACTAAAAGACTTCAAACCGATCAGCCTTTTAGGAGGCCCTTACAAAATCCTGGCAAAATCCATGTGGATAGGTTCAAGGGAGTTCTGTTGTTGGTTAATTCAGAATTTCAGGGTGCGTTTGTTGCGGGCAGACAAATTTTGGAGAGTGCCTTAATTGTCAACGAATCTATCGACTCCAGATATAAGGAGAAAAGGAGCGGGATAGTCTACAAGTAGGACATTGAGAAAGCATACAATCATGTGGTTTTAGGGTTTTTGGACTACATGCTGGATAGATTAGGTTGTGGTCAAAAGTGGAGGGTGTGGATTCAATTCTATGTTCAGTTGGCGTCTTTCTTCGTCATGGTTAATGGGTTGCCTCGAGGATACTTTAAAACATCTAGGGGTCTAAGGCAGGGAGATATGTTGTCTCCTTATTTGTTTGTAGTGATTGGGGAGGCTCGTAGCATGATGCTTCAGAAAGGGGAAGAGAATGGGCTGTTCAATGTGTTCAAGGTCTCAACCAATAGTGGTCAGATTTCTCGCCTTTGGTATGCAGATGACGTGATTCTGCATGTTTTGTGATGCAGAGGAGGATTCGGTGGACAATCTGCGGAAGTTGCTTGTGTGTTTTGAAGCTGCCTCTGATTTGAAGATCAATGCAACAAAATTTGAAATGTTGGGATTCATGTTGCTCAAGATGATCTTAGCTGATTAGCGCGTCTTTGGGTGCAAGACGAAGACCTGCCCTTCCACATACCTTGGGCTCCCTCTTTGCATTGGAAAGCCGCCTATTCATCTATGGGACATAGTGATAGACAGAATTGAAAGGAAGTTAATTTCTTGGAAATGTAGGTACCTATCCTTAGGAGGGTGCTTGACCCTTATCATGTCGGTCTTCTCCAATATGCCGGTGTATTTTATGTCCTTATTCAAATGTCCCAAGTTGGTCATAGAGAGAGAGACTTGAAAAGTTTAGAAGAGATTTCTTTTGGAAAGGTGCTAAGGAGGGTAGGAGGTTTCATCTTCTCAAATGGGATGAGGCATGTAAACTAATTAATGAGGGTGGAGCCGGACTTAGAAGCTTGGGTGATATGGATACAGCTTTACTTGGTAAGTGGATTTGGAAATTTGGAACAAAGGTAGGTAAGATGTGGAGAGAAATGGTTGCCAGTAAGTACTGAGTGCAGGAAAATGGGTGGTTTGTGAAGTCTTCCTCTATATAGAGCTTCGAGCATTTGGAAAGCAATTGTGGCGACTTCTCATTTGGTTTGTAATGGGATTTCCTTTTCGCTTGGTAATGGGTGGTGGATAGTGTGGTGATCATGATTTTCAGGATCTCTTCCCCCAAGTGACTCGCGTTGCCATTGATAGGTCTATTTTAGTGGCAAACTATTTCTCGTTATATGGGATGTTGTGGTGTGGAATTCCCCCTTGCCACAGGAACCTGTTGGATGGTGAGGTTGTGGAAGTCTCCAGGTTATTGGATCTTTTAAAGGATGTGCACCCTTCATATCAGGAGGGAGACTTGATTATTTGGTCTAGATAGAGATCTGGGAAGTTCTCTGTGTGGTCACTTCTTAGTTTGATTTCAGACTGTGCTCTCCTGTGCCTTCTCATCTGTTTCATTATTGGTTTTATGGAGCTCCCCCCCAGTAGCAGTGTTTACTTGGTTGGGGGGTCGGAAGAGCATGCTAACAATTGATAACCTTAAGAGGAGATCCCTGGTCCTTCCTAATGTATGCGTGATCTATATGGGAAATGAGGAGTCGATTGACCATTTGTTCATCCATTGCCCTTTCCTATTTAAAGTTTGGGAGTACTTCCTTTGTCTTTCTCATACTCATTGGGTGATGTTAAAGTCGGTGGAAGATTTGTTGTGGGCGTGGCATGGGGGAGGAGTTGGGAAAGCAGGTAAAGCGTAATGAGGCTGATTATTATGGGTGTTTTTTGGGGTATCTAGGGTGCTCAGAATGGGTGGTGCATTTGAAATGAGTGTGCGGGTGTCGATGAGGTTATTTGAAAATCAAGGGTCTCATTTCGGATTGGGCTGCTTTTGTTTAGGCTTCTTTAGCTGCCTTCTCTCTCTTCCTCGTCTGTATTTGTGTTTTTCGGGTGTATTCTTTTCTCATCTTGTGTGAGTGGTTGTTTAATTAAATTTTTTTTTCACCTTTCAAAAAAAAAAAAAAACATGGGTGTAGCAAATCTTGGAAAGCAAGCTCTTGCTCTTGTTTCGTGGGTACAAATGGAAAGAAGTTAGAAAGAGAAGATGTCATGCACGAAGTAAAGCAACTTTATCTCATTGGCGTCTCTGTTTGTAGCTTTTCACAGGCACATGGCAATTGCTGATTGGTCCTTACTAGTTGTATTTTTTATTTTTATTTTTATTTATTATTATTATTTTTTAGCAAAAGCTGGCTAGTGGCATTCCAGCATTCTTTTCAGGTTAATGGGAGTTTTGGATGGGCAAGGGAACTTTGGTCCCAATTTTACAATTCTTCCTTTATCTTATTGAGATACATGGTCATAGAAAGTTGTCCTTTATCATTACAAGCACTAGCTATGTATGCCTTTTACCAAATGTGAACCATTTATTGGACATTTTTTTTTTACAGGAATCTGACTATCCATGGACTCTAGATGTAGCAAATATAAGTCATCTTATTTTTCTGTTAACTCATACAGATTATTGGTAGAGGTTATAATTATGCCCAAACACTTATTTTTAAGTACTTGAATTAGATTAAGTTGGACTTTGTGATGGTATATTATGTTTCCACTGAATGCACACCTTCATCATTTGTTCTTTGTGTTTCAGGAAATGACACCTAACGCTGAGATTATTTCTACAAGATACACAAAAAGTGTTATCAAGTCCTGTGCTGCACTGTCCTACATTGAAGCTCAAGCAAGGATGGATGATAGGTGGTTTCATCAGCCATTTCTTTGTTTTCCAGCTGTTTCAGTTGGTGCTGTTAGTATTTTCTTCCATATGCTTGGTGGCCCTTTTGGAAATGATCGGATACTGCTGCATATTTCATGTTTTGTGTGAATTAATACACAACCATTTATTCTTGCTACTTCTGTTTGAGGTAACATAACAGTAACGGTGGCCGTCGGCCATCGCCATTACCATTACAATAAGGTCCATAACAGCCATTACGGCCTTTTTTAATTTTATTTTTATAAAGAAACTATTTCGGCCCCATAATGGACCATTACGAGAGTTATTGGGCCATTACGGGACCGCTACGGACCGTTACAGGAGTGCTTACAGTTTCAAAATGATATTAATGCATGCATGGCTTACTTTGATGGATTTTATAGAATATCTCAAATCCATACTTTCAGATTCAAATCTGCTACTACCTTTGGTCTTTTTATCCTGAGTCACGAGTAGCAGGATTTCATTGCACTTTTGATTTCTCACCTCATAGGTTAAGCAGTTTATTCATTCTTGTGATCTTGTCTTTCTGACAGTCGCTTAATGGATCCATTAACTACTGATCTGCGAAACATGAATTCGTTAGCAAAGGTATACATAATATCCGAATCGATGCTTTAAATTTGATTGTTATTGTTCATGATTCTAGGTTTATATGACTAGTGCAGATATCTCCATTTTTATTTTTCACACTACTGCATGATTCTCCATTTTTATATTTCACACGTCTGTATGATGTATCGGCAGATTATGAGGCTCCGGCGTATTGAAAGAGGAGCTTTGACTCTGGCTTCTGCAGAAGTCAAGTTTCAAATTGACACTGAGACCCACGATCCTCTTGATATTGGTATGCAGTTTTAGAATGTTTCAACTGCCATTAACACCATTTCCCTGTTGCATGGATGTCCTGATCCTTTTCTTTTGCTTTGTTGTTTGTGTTTGTCTATTTAACCTGTTTCTGCAGGAATGTATCAAATCCAAGAGGCAAATCAAATGATTGAGGAGTTCATGCTTGCTGCTAATGTTTCTGTTGCAGAAAAGATCTTGAAACATTTTTCTCTGTGTTCCTTGCTAAGGTTTGCTACTGATGTTATGTCTTTTCATGGTGCCCATAGATTCCTATTCATATTTCCTTTGCTGATGTGGCCATTTTATTGTTTTCACTATACAATTACAAGAGTAGTTGCATAGGGAGCGTTAATATTCCCACTTCTTACATCTCTTAGTGTTTCTATTGTATATATCACTGGCCTGTCATAATATTTGCAGGCGTCATCCAAGTCCGACTAAAGAGATGCTTGAACCCTTGTTGCGAACAGCTGCTGCTATCGGCTTGGATTTGGATATCTCATCTTCAAAAGCACTTGCTGACTCGCTTGATCGTGCAGTGGTATGATAATAGATGCATGCATTTTAAACATAAATGTGAGAGCTTTTAACATGAAAAATTGGTGACTGCTGTCAAGCATATTACGATAAGTACTGTAACAAAAGAATTCCATGACAGGGCAATGATCCATACTTCAATAAGCTGGTCCGGATTCTGGCAACTAGATGCATGACTCAGGTAATTCTACTAGAGTTAACAAACGAAATTTAATATTGGTTTAAGCTTTGTTGGTGTAAGTGGATTTTATTTTTTGTATCTGGCTGTAAATATTCTAACTTGTTACTTGACTATGATTTGCTTATTTAGGCAGTTTACTTCTGCAGTGGAGATCTAAGCCCTCCAGATTTTTTTCATTATGGGCTTGCAGCACCTTTATATACTCATTTCACATCTCCCATACGTCGATATGCAGGTTAGTTAGTAGAGTATCCATGCTATTGCAGTATGCTGTATGAAAGATGGTCTATGCATTTGTTCTCTTCAGTTTGTGCTCTGAATGATAAATCTATGAGAATTGTGTACCCCATGGTGCAAAGTATGAATGACTACTACCTTCATCAACTATGATGATTCTTTTCATTTCTGTTATGGTGACGTGGTGCAAAGTATTTATTGATGGCTCTTCCTCTGCATCTGCTAGCAAACACTTGCTCAATATGCACTGGTTCTGCACTTCCCATTTGTTAACATGTCTATATCATGCCTCCCATTTCATATCGAGGGACTGCTGCTTCACAAACGAATATTATAACCTTCCCGAATATTTGACATTGTGCTATTGTTTGAGTTTATATTTCTTTAATGAGACCCAAGAAATTGTTGATTTACAATGCATGTGTTGCTGGTAGGCAGTATGTTGATGTTGGTTGCGTGCTCATTCCCTGTAATTTTATTTGTTTATCCAGAAGATCTGCAAGCGCAATTATATTTCTTAGAACCTTGCTGACTAAAACTATGAGATACTGTGATTGTGGTCATATGTCAAGTACAACATTGCTGTGACTAATAATACCTTCTAGCATCATCGCTCTCGATTAAATAAAAAGCAAAAAACTAGCAGCATCACTTGATAAAAAGAAGAAGCCGAAGAAGAAAGCTAAACTCAAATGGAGGATTCTTGGATGGTCTGAGCCTGACTGAATACATTGGATCCTCAATCATGTCCTCCATCAAGCCAATCACATTTTTTTGGGGTCTTTTCTGAGGTTTTGCTTTATAAGAAAATAAACAATATCGAAACATTGAATGTTGGGCAGTTAAGGAACAACATGTTGATAGGATGAATGTAGTTGAAGATGTTGAGATGAATGTGTGGCAAGACGAGGAAGGATAAAACTAGAAATGAATGCATTCAAGGGAATATGCAAGAAGATGAGGAAGTAGCACCAATAGGTAATAAGATGAGTGAAAGTAGACAGATGGTGGAAAAGGATTCATTGTCTAATTGAAGTTATGCCCCTTCATATAGTGGAATGGTGGAAAAGGATTCATGTAGTTGACCCCGATTAGTTGGGATAAGGCTTAGATGATGGTGATGATGACATATCAATCGAACATTTAGGTCCTTTGTAAATAATATTAATAATTCTCATTGCCAAAGAGGGAGTGATAAGAGGGTCACTGGAACTGGCTCATCTTTTGCTCTTTCTTAATGTTGTTTTTTTCCCTTCATGTTTCCAATAAAATTTTAGTGAGCATTTAAATGAAAAAAGTATCGTGCATATTTGGAGTCAAGATGACCATACCAACCTAAGCTAGAATAGCCATCCATCACATTATTGCTCTTGTTAATAAATTGGTTTCTTTCTCATAACTGGTGTCTCTTCTTCATTGAACCAGCTTAACAATTAGCTCATTACGAATAATCCACCCAAAATCACTTTTGCCCAAACTTAACGAATACTTCCAATGCAAGTCCAGTGTTCCAAATATCGATGTTATTATCGATAATATCGCTGATATTATCAGTCTCACCAGGTCAGCGATAGCGAAACTGCTAGCAGTTTAAAATTTTCTAAATATTGACGATATTTTTGAAAATATTGGTGATATTATTGATATTTTGAGAAGAATTCCTTGTAAAAGTTTGGTATCAGCGATACCATCGATAATATCCCCAATACCATGGAAACATTTGTAAATAGGGGAAACTGATAGAAAATTGGGAAAATTTCTAAACCCCCACCCCAAAAAAAATAAAGAAAATTGGGAAATTTTCTGAACCCCCACCCCAAAAAAAATAAGTAAAAAAATACTTCACTTTTTTTTTTTTTGGAATTCGTGATTTGAATCACTCTGGATTTTTATTGAGAAGTTTGGATTTGGGGGAGAAATATCAACTTGAAACATAGACGTGAACTCCCATTGCAATACATGCTAACATAGATGAGGTGGAACGTAAAGGTGACAAAAAATCTATAGAAACTTTATTTTTTTATTTTTTAAATGTTAGCATGTATTGCAATGGGAGTTCACGTCTATGCATGATTATCATATATTGACATAGATTTGTTGTGAAAATAATTAACATTTAAGTGAAAAATGGTGAAATCTTAAAATTTTCATTTTTATATTGGAAAATATGTTTTTTTTTTTTTTTTTTTTTACTGTTAATTAATCTGGAAATTTTACATATTAATGAATATTGGCCGATCAATTGATTGGCTTCAAGTTTATATTATTTTATACTAAATTTTTTCGGTAATGGAAGGTTAGGCCTCTATAAATGGAAACTTATTATGCATAGTTGTTTTTTGCACTATTTTGATTCTTACATGTATTAACATGTGTCTTTTAACATCTCGTTAAGTTTCACTTAAAAAATCCACCTTTTCCCCAATTTTCATCAATGTTCCCCCCATACAACGATATTTTTCTTAGTATAAGCCATAATATCAGCGGTACCTATACTTGTTTCCGTATCCTTGGTCACTGAGACAAGTAATGATACCGATACTCTGAACACAGATTGCAATTAAGCTTTCCAATACAGATCAGTGGGGAGTGTAAGGCCTCTCTCCAAAAATGTTCATTGATAGACAAATAATATCTATCTTTCAAAAAGAAGAAGAAAAAAAGAAGATAAATAACATCTTGAAACTTATTTGCCAATGATGTATTTGCTAATTGGGAATCATTCACACTTTCTCTTTTAGAAACTTGTAGTAGGGTACTGGTGTATTTATGTGTTGGGAAAGGTCTTCTGCAAGTCTGGAACATAAACTTTATTTCTCTTCTTTCACAGACAGAAAAATTTTAATTTTTTCTTTTTAGATTTTTTGAAGACCTTCCTCAATTTCTCTTTTGATGTCTTTCTATCATTGCTTCATTTGATATGTGTTTGTGCTTGTTCATTTAATTGGATTGAAAACTCAGAATGTTCTTGCGTGTAGTTTTTAGTTCATAGTTTGTAAGGAAATAGTTAAAATTTTCGGCTTAATTTTTGTAGGGAGGAATGCTAGTTGCACTTAGATTATTCTCTATATGTTTTCTGCTTGTGAGTTCCATGGGTTCACATTGAAGACATACATGATAGGGCCATTCATCTGGCAGGCCCCACTGTATGTGGATGGTCTCGGGAAAAAAGAAGATTTGTCGGGTGATCCTAACCACACGATTTGAGCAAAAATTGAGCAGTTAAGATTGTCTGATTGGCTTAATTTTAGGCAAAGACCAATCTACGGTGGGTCTGCCAGACAGTGGTTTGAATCTTTTACACATCTTCCATGTGTGATGTTTCCCTATCGTGTCCAATGAATCAAGTGTCAATTCAGCAATCCTCTTTCATAGTAAGCAATGGTGATGTTGAATAGGATAATTCGATATGAGACAATGAAGCGAGTTGGGACCCTCTCTTTGTTGCAGATGTTATTGTCCACAGGTTGCTTGCTGCAGCTTTAGGAATATACAAGTTACCTTCAATTTTCCAAGACAGGCCCCAGCTGACAAGTATTGCTGACAGTAAGATAACGGCCATTCCTGCTGATCTGAGTTCATTTCAATGACTTATATTTAAGTTACTCATTTTAGGACTTTTCCAGATTTGAATTACCGGCACCGGAATGCCCAGATGGCTAGCCGGGCCTCTGTGGAGCTTCATACACTCATCTATTTCAGAAAACGGTACAGTAATCATGCCTTGCGAATTTCCATCAAAACTTTCTTCCTTAATTTAGTTGATTGTTGGAACATACAATGTCTTTTCCATTGCAGGCCCACAGACACGGAAGCCAGAATAGTGAAGATAAGATCCAACGGGTTCATAGTCTTTGTGCCCAAGTATGTAGTATAATTTTTCCATCCATGTTTCTGAATAACTACTTTGGATATTGATGAAAGAGGAAAATGTCAGTAGTCCATGGATTCTCATTCGTGGAAAGTGGTTGGTCTTTCCATGAAAGTTGCATGTCCCCAGCTGTGAAACCAGTGGGAGTTTGCAGACTACTCCAACTGCTATATTGGACTTTTTTTTTTCTTTTTCTTTTTTTTTTTTTTTTTTTTTGTGGAAATGCCAATGCTATTTCATGTTATGAGATGGATCCAGTCATTGAGAAAAGAGGAATGCCAGTATGCAAGCTGGTGCTGCATAAAACTTCTATGAAGTAACTGTTCTTCTGGTGGGCTGTCATGTGAATAAGAGAAATTCCAAGAATTGAGGGGAGTGGACTCTCATAGCCATCTGATAAGTGACTAAAAAAGAAACAGTTAGATCAGAGATCCATATTGAAACATTAAAACTCATAGTAACTGGATGGTCAGAGTTGTCCAACCACTTGACTTTGGCCCATAGTCCATCCACACAGTGCCCACAGATCAACAGCCTCGATCACCACATATTTGCAATATGTACCTTGAGGAAACTGCATAGAATTCTCATGCAGCGTGCACCGCATGCTAGCATTTGTCTTGCAAAAATCAAATCTTATTATTATCTAATAAATGGTTCACTGGTATTTTTTTTTTTTCCTCCAAATGCTTGGTTCCTTTTTCTTTCTCACTGTTACTGTTTCTCCAGACATTATTTCCACAAACTTTAAAATCCAATGGGATTTCCTCTTCTTTCTAGGGCTCAACAGCGTTGTTTTAGGGCCATTGATTTAGGAAGAAAGAAAGTCGTCTATGATGGTGTCAGCTGGAGTCGGCTAAGGCTGGAGATGGCGATAAGAGGAATACTTATCAAGTGAAGTTGATTGAACTCTCTTTTTTTGGGCAACTAGATGGTGCTTGGATTGTCGCTAGAGGAAGGGGAAATGCAGCAATCAGGAGTGGATCACCCTTGTCTCCAACCTACCTCTGTGCCCTTCAATAACTTCTTTGGAGGACATCTTCAAGATGATTGGTTAGTCAGAGAGGATGTTATGCTTATACCATGTGAAAGGAACAACGAGAAATACAGGGGTTTCAGCTTTGTGCATATGTAGCTGGAATTTAGAAGAGGATGCTGTCATGGCACTTGCACAAGTTGATGGGGTTGAATGGGGAGGTTTTGGTCTGAAGGTGCAAAGGGCCAAATATGGCCTAGAATCATTGAAAAACAAGAAGAAACCTCCACCTATAGTTGCACAAAGCGTGAAGTGAAGCATGGACAGATTCGGGTGCAGGAGTGGGGGAATTGTTAGTTTCAAAATGTTTTCAAGTACAAACTGTTAGGAAGTTGGAGTGCAAGTCTGATGCGTGATTTGAAGTGGGATTGATACCTAGCTATAAGGATCGTGCAACTAAGGCCCCACTGAAAAGGGTTGGTAATTTGAGCGAAAGTGTGTTGTGCTCTCTTATAGCAGGGTTGTAGCTGCTAAGCATTTGTCGGTTCTCCCTGAAGTGCCTAGCCTCCGTGACTGCCAGTGCTTGGGATTTCCATTGATGTTGTGAAGAATGGCAAGGGAGGTAAGAGATGGGTTTGGGTGATGCAAGAAGATAATGCCAAGTGGGCTCAACCTTTCTTCAAAGAAAGTAAGAGTAGACTAGAATCCTTCTTGGTGGGTCGTCTCTCTCATGATTAAGTTAACACACGGTGGGTTGAGAAGAGATGGCTATCAAAGAAATGGGACACTCAATCAGTTCAGATAAAGAGGTAGGGGAACATGAAGATCTAGATACAATTGTTGAGTTTGGCAGAAGTGGCAATGGACTGATGGTTCTTCATGGGGAGAGAAATCATGTGAATGGTCCAATTAGAGAAGTGGGGTTTTGATAAGAGTTGGTGGGTGCGTTTTTACAACATACCACTCGTTGCATGAGCCACCAAATCTGTTGCAATTTGCAACAAGGGGGGAATATTTTGGGGTGGTGGAGTATGCTAGGATAAAGATTAAGAAGGTGAAACCATGGAGGATAGAATCTGTGATTAGACAGTGTGCGCCTTTTTCTTTTTTTCTTTTTTTTTTTTTTTTGGGGGGGGGGGGGGGGGGGGGGGTTTCTGATGGGGGTGGTGGATGTTGCTATTTTGAGGAAGGTGGTAGATGTTGTTGAAGAAGAGTTGCTCAAGGAGGCATTTGGGAAGTAGATAGTACCAAAATTGGTAGCCCACAATCTATAGGTCCAAGGGAGCGGGGACTACTGATAGTTGACAGATGGTGTTTCACTTATCAAGGCATAAGCGGTTTTAAGATTTGAATTTATTTCTTCCCCATCACGTGATGGGGACAGTGTCTGCTCGTAATCTTGCCAGTGCAAAATGCCTTGCTAGTTGAATTGACATTTACCCGAAATGTGATCAGTATAGGCATCAACTTGCGATGGTGCCAGCACTCAAGACTCCCACATGCATTTAGTCTTTTTAGGAACACATGGTTAGGGGCATTCATCTCACCCATTTAGATGCAATGACATAAAGCATCCCTAAAACGGATGTTGCTTCCTCATTAGGTGTGGGCTTATGCTACTTAGTGTTGCATGCAACTCATTTAGGCTCAAATTGTGTCACGAGGTTAATGCATGTGAAAGGTAGTGATGGGCCTTTCAGGTCTATAGAGGCAAACCCATGAATACTACTAATAAAGGACTTTTTCATCCTTTACTTTGTTGAGGAAACTCATATATCCCCCTAGATTGCTGCTCTAGGGGTTTACCTTATCCAGCTGGTGGAGGATTTTGAATGCTTCAGGTGGCCATTTCTTCTGCAACAGGGAATCTTTAGTAAGTGGAGAGGAGAGGACGATTGCAGCCTTAGAGAGACACATCTGTTTCGCATCCCTATCTTCACTACTCCCCAATCCATTTAGGGTCCAATTTAGTTAGTTAGAAGGAATCATGGGTGGCACAGGTTAGATCAAAGGAGAAGTTCTTTAGCTGAGTGAAGATAAGTATTGTTTCTCGTCTAACAGTGGTGATAGGCAGGTTACTTAAAGGCTCAAGTCAAGCCAAGGTATTCTGTAACGGTAACAGTGGTTGTGATGGCCACCGTTGTTACCTTTATGATACAGGCTTTGATATTCGTTAGTCTCTCTCTCTCTTTCTGTCTTTTACACACACACACACACACACACACACACACACACACACACATATATATATATATAAAATTTTTATTTTTATTTTTAAATTGAAAAAAAAAAAAAAAAAACCTGTATCTGGCTTGTAATGGACCATTAGGTGCAACAGTTGTCACTGTTACCTTTATGTAACAGCCTTTATGGCATTGTAATGGCTGTTACGGTGTACCATGAATCAAGCAACGATCATTGATGTATGCAATGTGTGGGCGGAGTGGTGGGGCTTGTGTTCGAAGGGAGTGATGAAGACATGGAAACATTGTTTCATTTTATGAATGCGAGCGATAAACTTTATGAGTAGGATCAGGCCATGGTGAAACATGGCATAAGGGTGGTCCTTAATATTTCCCCTTTGATGTGCAGACTTTGTTAATGAGTTCCTCCAATCAAGGTTCTAAAAGCCCTCACTTGGAAGGGGAGAACATTAGCTATGCGAAATGAAGATTCTTTCATGGAACACGTATGAGGGATGATGTGTCTGAATAAAAGAAGCTAGAAGCAGCTGTGTATGTTGTAGAAAGTGAACTTAGTTTCCTTTCAACAGAACCTCTGAAAAAAAGGATTGGGAAATGAGTCTTGTTTCATTGGTTTGGGGAGGTAGAAGTGTAATTGGGTTTCAAAGTGTAGTGGTGCTTTAGGAGGCATCTTGGTAGTATGGGATTCAAATTTCCTTACCAAAGGGGATTGGTGTGCTCAACTTTTCTTCGTTTTGACTCTCTTTAAAGTCAGTCGGCGATGGGCATTTTCTGCCATGTATGGCCCCAATGATCCAAGCAGCAAGCCTAATTTCTGAGAGGAATTGGATGGAACCAATTATAAATGGACGGTGTTGCGGTGTCTTGGTAGTGGTTTCAATGTCACTAGATCTTTCATGAAAAGCTGAGTGACACCATCACAACTAGTAGGACCACTAGAAGTATATGTGAATTCTCAGATGGATAGAAAGACATAACCTCGTTGACTCCCACTTTACTGGAGCCAAACAGACATGATTTGATGAAAAAAGAAAAGACTGTCAAGGATCAATAGTTTTTTGGTGTCCATCAATTGGGAAGAATCCGTTCTTGATGCTATCCACTTTGTTTTCCTCGCTCTTTGTTTCTGATCACTGCTTGATAATATCGCATGGATTGGATTCTTATGAGGAATCGTCGGGGTCTGAAGCTTTTTCGATTTGAACTTGCGTGGTTAGAAGAATAGGACTTCATCCTAAAGGCGAACGAGTGGTGGGCTTCTTTTAAGTGGAAGGGTGGGCTAGAGACATAGTTGTGATTGAAGCAACTACAGTTTCATGTAGGAAAATTAAAAGGAACACTCCCACTATGTCTCGATTGAGGAAGAGGTGATCTAATTACGGGGGGCCATCCAATTTATTAGTAGTGAAGAAGATGAACCTTACTTGAAGAGGATTTTTCGGAGATTCATATCCTGAAGCTTGAGCTGGAAAAGAATTTGAAACAAGAAGAAATGAAATGTGCTGAGATCCCAGGTAGTGTGGCCAAAAGGCGACAAAAACCCAAAATTTTCCATGGTGTTAATAATGCCATTATGACCATATCCTCTTGGCTGATGAGGGCCGAGGGGAGAATTGAGGAAGATGCCACCTGCGAGTTGATTTTGAGTTATTATTCTGACCATTTATTTTATGATGTTTGGGCCTAGGTTGGATAGTCTTTTCTCTTTATCAAATTGATGTTTCAGAAAGCCCCTTTCAGGAGGAGGTCCTGGACAAAGCTATTAACAGTCTTGGCAAAGACACAACTCAAGGTTCGGATGGTCTTTCCATCACCTTTTTCTGAGTTCTTTCAGAAGACGTGTTCTTCGTTGCCGTATTATTTGAGAGGGAGATTATCTGAGGACATAGATGCACCCTTCATCGCTTTAATCCCTAAGAGAAACTACGACACCCCCCCCTGTGTATGGCCGGCAGATCTTGGACGAGACCCTTTTTTCAGCTCATGAATGTATTATATTTCAGACATAAATCAGGCAAAGTCAGTATTATTTGCAAGCTTAATATGGAAAAAGCTTGCGATTACATATACAGGAAGCTTGTCCATTACATACTTAGTCGGCTGTGTTTTGACATCAAGTGGAAAAGCTGGATATGGGAATCTATGAATTCGTCTTATTTCTCAACACTTGTGAACAATTCTGCTAAATGGTTCGTCAAAAGTGGCTGAGGTCTGTGGTTCTCCTACTTTCTCTGTCACATTTGCAGAGGCCTTGGGTAAAATGTTGGAGGGTGGCAATGGGCCAGGTTAGGATAGGCCCAGACTCTTCTTGACACTTAAGGCCCAAGGCCTAAGTCTAGCCCAAGACTGACATGGGCCTAGCATAGTATGACCAAGCCTGAGCCCAAAAAAAACTTGGCTTGGCCTGGGCCCAACCTGATCCGGCCTAGCTCGAAAACTCTCAAAATCCTTAATTTTCCTAATCGATCCATCGATCATGTGGGCCATATATGCACATTAAACCATCTACTTTTGAGATGTATGGGTTTCCAAACCGAGGGTTGGAATGGCATATTTGTAGGACATAGCACATGATCGTACAATGTTGGGTTGGGTCGGGTCAGGTTGGGCTGGGCTAGGTCAGGTTAGGCTTGAGTGACTTGAGCCAAAGTCCAACTCAAAAATTGATTGAGTCATGCATGCAAGGCTCAAGCCAGCTCATGAGCCAAGCTAGTAGGTCCTAACCTGGCCCAAAACCAGGTAGGGTAGGCTATGCGGCCCATTGCCACCCTTAATTAGGCAAGAGAGGAAGTTCTTGTCAACGGCTTTTGGGTGGAACAATGCCAATATTCAGATTACACATCTTCAATCCCCCGACTCTTTTTGTGCTTTCATATTCTTTTGTTGTATTTCAATGAAATGGGCCTTAATTCATGAAATCAAGCTTGATTTAAGTTCAATTAGGGCCCATTTAGTTAACTTTTAGCATGTCAAGTCAACAAACAATATTCTTATCAAGGAATGGTTAGAGACACCATCATATACATATAAAAAACAAAAAGTTATAGATTCTTGAATTTCTATTTATTATTATTTTTTCCCCCCACCCATATTTCATTTATATTTTTACAATAATTTTTGCCTTAAAAAAAATTCAACGAATACAGTCTGGCAGGGGCCAATACAGATCCAATAAGCCCATATCATATCAATTTTTGGCGGGGCTGGTATGCCCTCCAATATCGATATTCAGAACCATGTGCTAGTGTTATTTACAGGTTGAAAAAGGATCCAAAGGGATTTTCTTTGGCTAGGAGCAAAGAAAAATAGTAAGTTCCACTTGGTTTGTTTGGAAGTGGTTTGGAAGTCAAAGGAGCATGAAGGGTTATGTCTTAGAAGTCTCTAAGTCTATAAAGTTGGCTCCCTTTGGCAAATGGTTATGGAGCTTTGGTAGGAGGAGGTAGCCTGTGGAAAAGTGTTCCTACAAGTATGCAATGGAAGATGGGGGCTGGTTCTCTTGGCAGTCATCTTATAGGGCCTTTGGTATTTGGAAAGCTATGTTAAAAGTTGGAATACTCTTTAAAAGGGAGATCTTGCATCCCTAGAGATGGCTCTTGAGTTTGATTCTGGTTGGAAAAGTGGCGCAGGTATAGGCCGCCGGATTTTGCTTTCTCTAGCCTGTTAAGAATTGCAAGTGAGAAAGGTCCTCTTGTTTCCCATTATGCTTCTAAGCTGGGAGACCATGTGGTTGGATCCTGTGACTCCTGTTGGTGCTGAAGAAACCTAACCGATGCTGAGATCACTAAATGTGTCTCAGCATTGGGATAGGTGGGTGTGGACTTATGCTATTTTGTATTGATCCTTTGTCAGGTCATTCTACTCAGTTATCTCCATTCCCCAATCCTCTAGAATCCCGGAACCCATCCATCATATCTGGAAACACAAGGATTCGCCCTGTTTCTGGCGTTTGGATGGTTTGGTGGCAAAAACAAGGTGCTTACAATTGATCATTTGAGTAGGAAGATGATTATCCGAAACAGGGTGTGTTCTCTCTCAGGGATGCAGATATGGTGGAAGTTTTCAAGTTCGTTCGAAGTGGTTTGGGTGATGAATGCTGGATTAGGGACGTTTCTTCATACGTGGTGTGGTGAACGGAAGAGTAAAAGGAGGACCTCTTTATGGCAGCCTTCTCTTCTTGCTTCTCTTTGGATGGCATGGCTTGAATGCAACAGTAGGACTTTCTGGTAGTAGTTGAGTTCGCTAGGTGTGGTTTTCCAGAACAGTTTGTTATTGATTGGGTAGAGTGACCAAGTATTTTGCTGATAAGCCTATGGATTTATTTGGGTGATATTGGGGCTTTCTTCTCTGTTGCATTATGATGTCCTATCATTCTCCTCACACGTGCCTTGTTTTTCTTTTCTGATAAACTTCCGTTGCCCCCAAAATATAAGGGGAAAAAATGGAAATTTTGTTGCAAGCTGTAAAACAGTGGTGTGTCTAATAATACTGATCATTCCGTCCTGTGAATTTTATTTCTCTGGGTAGGCTTTGCATTATACATGGATGGGATAAGAAGAGTGGGACTTGCATATTTTGCTGAAAATAGCCAAGCTAATGGAGGTTAATATTATACTTTTTGCAGGTATGGTATCGAAGGGCCCGTATACTTGATTCAGAGAGGGCAGAATGGAGGGGAATGGGTGGTGGATGAGGAACATCAGAGAATGAGGAAGGCAGATGGGAGCATCAGTCACAGCATATTGCAGACCGTGAGGATTCATATGGAGGTTGTGGAGCGCCAGCCTAACAGGCCGAAGCTCGAACTCACCCTTATATAGATTTGTAATGTTATTTCTCTTTACCCTTTTGAGTTATATTAAAAAATTATTAACGTATTGTAGTTGCTCTTCGCCTTTGTATTACATCCATATTCTCTTCAACAATGGTATTTATAATGGTTAAAACTGTAGAAATTAGTTCTTTGTTCCAAAACAACTTCACAATCATAACAACACTGTTTCAGCAGCATACAATCAATCAATCAAGAAAAGCTATTGACAGAAGTACCACACCCTCTCATTGCACATGTACCGATTACATGGCAAAACAAAAGAAAAAGAATAGAAAGAAAAAAGAAAAAAGAAAAAAAGAGAGACGATGAACAGCTATTTGTTTTGATTAATGGAGCAAAATTCCATGGGCCCACTGATAAATTCTGTATGAACCTGATAAATTGTGTAATGATACTCTTTAACAATATTAGGTCTTGTTGCCAAAGGAAATCTGATGGACAAGATCGCATTTATGAAGTGGCCGCAGTGTCATGGACTGTGCCTCTCCATGCCCAACTTATGGACTAATCCATTTCTGGCTTTCCTTGCACAGTGGCTATGTACAGTAGAGAATTTTAGAGAGGATTAGAGTTGTGTATAGATGTCTAGAACATTCTAGAGTTCCTTGGAGTCTTCATGTGGCTGACTGGTGTATAATATAGTCTAGAAGATTTCTGAAGTATTTCTAGTTGTTGGATGGCTCCTCTTCCAAGTAGCTTGGCTGCAATTGGGTGATTGGCTGACTCGTCCATAAGGAGGTTGTAGCTGAGTGCCTCATGGCCTTATGCTCACAGAAGCACTTAGGCCATCACAACAAGATGATATGGCTGGAGTTGGGACAGTTCCAAATTATTCGTAGGGAAAAACCACACACACACACACAAAAAGGAAGAAAGAAGAAGAAGAAGAAGAAGTCATTTTTTAATTCTAGAGAGAGAGTATTATGTGGTTCACTTCAAACAAACATTACAATGCTTCACTTGTTGCAATTTAATTATTGCAATCAAAGTCATTTTTACATCCAAACAGACCCTCAAGAATTTTTGGATTGACTCAATATCCTGATCAGTTCTCACCACTGACCCCTACCAGTCTCTGCTTTCATGCTTAATTGCGTTGAACACAACATTCCAATCAGTATTGGTGGCCCAAAAAACTAAAAGATGTAATCACATGTTAACAAATGTGGCCTGGACATTTGATGGGCCTTTGATTATGAGGATGGCTGCTGCCTATATTTGTTCCCACATGAAGATGGTCAACCAGACAGTAATTGCTACGGCAGCAATCAAATATGTCCATAGGAAGATGACGGAGCATTCGTCTTGACCCACATCAAACAGTTGGGTCATGGTTCCTACATTCCATTTTTGTGAAGATTACAACTATTAGTTCTGCAGAATAAATTTGTTCCACTTTATTGAGTGTATAAGATACTCCTGAGGTGTGTGTGTGTGTGTACAGACCATCTCTTTCATTGATATCTTCCGATCAGGCCATTGTCCCAAAGAGTCACATTAATCTATTCGTGCTGATCGTCTAATTAGTGGATGATTCTGGACCATTCCCAACTTTTGTGTTTTAAAGCAAGCTATCGAATTTGCCAGGAACATCCAATTGCAACTTTTGGGGCCTTGTAAGAGGTGGACCATGATTGGGTGGTAGAGATAGTAAATACACTTACATCCATATGGTGTATGTTACAAGATCACTTGACTAGGCTATGATTTTAAAAGCACTGAGTATAAGAAATCAAACCGATACTCATTGCGGGTGGGACAGTAAACTGTATCATGAGCACACATCGATACAAGGGATCTGGTGATAGGAACCCTAAATCACCAGCTGCTTTAACCACGGCCAGTCCGATCAAAGGAAGGATAACGTAGTGCACTATAGTGACCCCAATAACGAGTGAAGCCTTTAATCTTCCTGCGCTTAATCCTGTTTAAGTTGAAGAAACAACAAGAAAAAAAAAATGTTTAGAAAATAAATAGATATATAATTTCTCAATGTGTTTCCTTAGGGGTAGTCTGGTAGCTTGGATTTTGGCCATTTTGGATTTGAAATTGAAACTCAGTCCCTGGAACGTGGTGGATTTTAAATCTTTTCAATTGTTCTTTTATTTAATCCTCTCCAGTGATCTTATTTCAATTGGTTCTCTTGTGCTTTCTGTAATCCAAGTTATCAAACATAGTTTTTGGATTCCATGGATTGAAAATTCAGGTTGTCAAACATAAGTTGCAGAATGAAAATCTCAGGATTTTAGTTTTATTTATTTATTTATTTATTTTATTTTTTAAATCCAAATCTAAGTTGCCAAACGAGTCCTCGTAGGATATTTAGAGATAAATATAGTTTACTTTGGTAAAGGTTTCCTCCTAGTATAAGAGTGATGCAAGGCAGCATGCCATCTATGCATTGAGTTAGCAATTTTGTTATCTAAATCAAAATCAAATAAAATAAAATACTTGACTATGACATCCATGCTACCCGTAAGGTATGTTCCACTCTGCGGATGCCCTTTAGCAAATCTCTTAGATGTCTATGAATCTGGTCTGTTCATTTGTTCCAAAAAATAGGCCAATCAGACGGACTAAACTGATCACAATTGGAACAGGTCCCAGCAGACAGAAGTGGTTTTTTTTTTTTTTTTTTCCATTAAAGATAGAGCGTCTATGATTGTTCTTTTGTATGATCATCAGGTGGTCATCCACTAAGAGAGAACCAACAATAATCTGTTTTATAATTTTAGTTGGCCACTCATGTACAGGGTTTGTAATCATATGGGCCTGGTTTTATAGATATGGTATCTACATTGTTGGGATTGTCTGATGAATGGCTGTGATCTTGCAAATAGCTCGTTTCCACATGTGAGGCCAGTACAATTAGCATTGCTCTTTGCATGTTCCTGCAATTAATACATTTCTTATTGTTGGGTGTGTTTGCTTGCACCAAATTAGATGGTGAAGTTTTATAATATTTGTTGCAGCCAAATGCACCCCTTATATTTGCTCAATCTACGTGGAAAGTAGCCCTGGCCGAAATCAAATCCACAAGTATTTCCTTACTTTTGATTTTGATTTTGATTTTTTTTTTTTTTTTTTGGGGTACTTGCATTGTTTTCGTGTTGGGGGGCCTATTCAAGCGAAGGAGATGGTTTTTTGCTTCTCTCCTAAAAAGCTATCTTCTTCTTCTTCTTCTTCTTCAAAATCCTCTTCTCCACCCAAACACAGTTTCTAAAATCCTTGGAGCATGTTTGGTAGATGCCTAAAAATGAGTTCGTCTCATTTTAACTAATCCTAATTATGTATTAGAGATCATGACTATTTTAAATCCTTAATAAAATGAAATATGATCTTTAATACATAATTATAATTAACTAAAATAAGATGAACTCATTTTTTTTGGTGTTTACGATACATGCCTTAGAATGGCTTTCCCAGTACTCAAAAGCAACAAGCATAATATTTCTCAGAGGACCTGAACGTTTTCCAAATGAGAAGGCCGTTTCACTTTGGGAGAGTTGATGATCCAACTCTTACATTAGTGAATCCGAGTGGATCAGTCACTCATTTCAAGTGTAAAATCCAACTTTCATAAGGAAAAGCACTCTCCCATTGTGATCCCCCTTCATTTGGGAGATGTTAGATGGTATTTCAGCTCTATATGTTTTGATTATTTAAATATGGATAGTAATCATACCCTAATAATCTGATTGAATCTTGGACCACTCGGAGGGATGCAGTTGCACCAATGATTAGAGAATTCAACCGTGGCGTCGCACCGAAAATGAATCCAGCAATCTGAGAGAAATTGAGACTTGATCGTATCAATTGTTTTCCAACTGAAAATTAACATTTGTGCATTCTAAGTTCTAACATACCATACCGACAGTCGGTGCCGCCTTTACTTCCTCGGTGATCCGATGAAGAAATCCTTTCAGTTTCTCCAAAAATGGCATTTCATCTGATTAAGAAGCTGCTGCAATCTGCAATGTCAACCATTTTATATATTTATGATGATCTGAGCGCTCTTTCATCATCGTAAGGCTCCATCAATAGATCATGGTCTGAATGTCACATTTACTGGGCCATCTTAATTGTGTAAAATGACAACCAATAGCATGCTGCCCCTTACTTTCTTCCCTGCTATAGACATCCCAGCCATGCCAGTGGAGGGCCCCTCCATGAAGATGATTTCGCACAAAAAAAAGCTGGTCCACTCATCAGGAGGGCCATACCATTTGATTTGACATGCTGGTTTGGCCTCCCTAATGAGTGAATCGACCAGATTTTCTAGACAGATAACCTTCATGATAGTCCTCGAACTTCTTCTAGGGTCAGATGTCATATGCACGTGAAACCTTTGTAGGAAAACAATAGGGATGCAAGCAAACTTTGCCTACAGCCGGCTGTAGGTGATCAGCTTTTGACCTAGTGGATGGTCCAGATCGATTGACCGTAGAATGTGATCTTGACCTAGTGGATGGTCCAGATCGATTGCTGGAACTCTCACTTTAGCCTTGTGCAACTAGGAGGAGCACCGTAACTTGTAGTGGCAATGGACATTGGATAGTTTCTTGAAAGAACTTTGCTTAGCTCACACGCGCATACAAGTTAGCTAGTGCCACTACATAGGTCAACGTGGCAGACAGGTCCAATATCCAAGCCATCCATGAGAAGATGTAGGTTCCCTAACCCAAGAATCAGATCGTTCTACTAGTCAGGTGGGCCACAAGTAACTGAAGAAATGTTCAGTTTTGAAATGTCCACTAGTCAGCTTGTGGGCTGACCATACCTTTTCTTGGAATAATACATAGCGTTTTTGTTATTTAACAACCAATCTCTACCGTATGATCGGTTTTCAGTAGCTTCTTCAAGGGTGGTTTTGGTTGATGGCAAAGTTATAGACACCTGATCAGGGGACCCACCATATTCTTCTTCTATCTTTAAGAAGGCATGTGTCCCCACCAACATTCAAGTCATTGTTGGGTATCTTTGGCAACCTCTCATCCATTGATCTGGTTTGATTACACAAAACGGCCATATTTCGCAATAGACTGTACGTGTGCGTCCAGGTGAAGATACCACCAAGCTGTACTAAACCATGAAAAAATAAAAAATAAAAAATAAAAAAAGTTAAGAGGTGGAAATGGGTAGGGGTAAGCCCAAGTAAATTCAAAATTTTGAATAGGACAACCATAGGCACAGCCCAGTTTACAGCCTTAGTTGCCAACTTTAGAGGAAAGGTCCATTTGAGGATTCTACTCGAAAATCAGACAGAGCCGAGTCAACTCTACCAGTGGATTTCAAAATTTCAATATTACTTATTAAATAGCAGGTCAATCAAGTAAACACACGGTGGGGTCTTGGAGTACTGCTATTGAAGCCAGCTTAATAGAACCTAGTGAGTCAGGGGAACTTAGGGCCTGTTTGGATTCTCGGTTACGGGTGTATTGCATTGTATTAATGGGTCTGATGTGACATTAATAACGTTTGGTTAAGAGTAGCCGACCTTCATATGTGAAGCGCGCGAATACATTGCGAATCCAAAATCGCAGACTGGCGGTATTGTACTGTCAGTGAATGCCACTGCTGTTTGTACAATGCCTTCATTGCGTTATAAAAAAATAAGACTTTCGAACAGGCCCTTTTGTTTTCGTTCTCCGATGGAGAACGGATGATCTTCTCCACCGCCTCTTCCATAGACCGTCTAAGAGCCTGCATGTCGGCATTCTCTTTCGAACCGGCCCTTCCGACGATCCCTCTACACATACAGTCATCGCTATAGCTCCCTGCAAGCTTCCTCGTTGCAAATCAAGCCATCGTGCAAAGCAGTTCATGTTGCCCTATAGCAACTACCTCAAGTACGATCGTCATCTCCCTCCTGCAAATCGGGTTCACCATATCGAACCACCTGTAACCATTTTCGGAGAGGGTTGTATCTTGCATGAGCCTCTTTGATGCAAGACACCCCTCTTATTGGCGTGTATACGGTCTATATTACACACCCGTTCCTGTCTACACCCTATTCCAGCCGATGGGAGGGAAATCTGCAAATAATCCAAATCCAAATTGGGATTTCACAATCCGCCTTGGTGGTAAGCGTCGATGGATTGAAATGACTAGTGCATGCCCTGCTGTATTGGACAGATGAGATGACTTTATGTTTTAACATTTCGCAATTTCGATACTTGTTTCTTCTATAAAACTATCTTCTTTGTAACATACCAACCCTTGAACAAGCTCTTCAAAATCAGATCTTAGCTAGGGAAGTTTTGCATCCTCTGTACGCTTTGCATCATCCGCTCGGTTTTGGAAAACAGTTAATACTCGTTCACATTTATTACATGCAAGACGCATTATTTCTTTCATTTCAAATCGATTTCATTGGAGCTTTTAAGGATGAATATCTGTTCATATTATCCTCTCCATATTCAGCATCAATTTCCCTGTTATATGAACGGGTTGTTCACTGTATGATGTTTCCTCATTACATTGACTAGTAATGCAATTGTTATAATATGGCCACAAGGTGTTAGGTGGCGTTCAGTTTTTCTTTTCATTGCCACCTTCAAGCCTTGCAGATTGTAACATATATTGGTCAGCGCTGGTAGATTCAGTGCTGGTAGGTTCATCCATTGACATGCTTCTGTCTTAACAGAGACAAATCAGCATGCCACCATCGAGCTTTATTGCTTCTAAATTACCTTACTTTTTGTAATGTCTGATGTCTGTACTCAGAAGTTGTAAATACAAGTACTGAGAATTGCATGTTAACAGCTTTGTTGTATGATTGCTTTTATTAGCAAGTAAAAAAATTATCTGCTAACAATTTCTAATGATATACTCAACTTTTATGTATTCATCTCAACTTTTTGTAAATCATCAATTTCGGAAAGACTATCAATCCCCATACAATCTCCACTACAATGGAAGTGTTTGCTGTATACTCATTTCATGTTAGAGGAGGTATAAATATTCAATTTATTGTAATTCCAATTCAGATGTCTTTTCATTTCTATTGAGCTGCGATGGCTTCCGAAAGTGCGGATAATTCCGATGAAAGGTCCTCTGGCAGTGAATGGAATGAGAGTGAAATTGCTGCTGCAATTACAGCCATCGCAGCTTCAGTATGTGCAATCAGAGCAGCTGAATACTATCGCCGGTTCTCTATCAAGTCAAACCCCGTTGGTGGTCAAATTGAAAGAGATAGATTCATCAGCCGAATCATACATAAGAGCGATAGTGACTGCCTTGCGCAATTGAGGATGGGCAGGAGACATTTTTTCGAATTATGTTCGCTGTTGAGAGATCGGAATCTTCTATTCGATAGCAGGAGATACATGTTGGAGGAGCAAGTTGTAATGTTTCTTCATATTATCGGATATAATGTACATAATCGAGTCATCGGTCATCGTTTCACAAGATCTGGTGAGACTGTAAGCCAACACTTTACCAGACTGTCGGATGCTATAATCGGTCTATATTCAGAGTATGTGAAGTTTCCTGGATTACACACACCCAAGGAAATATCCGACAACCCTTTGTGGAGCCCATATTTTCAGGTAATATGAGTACATGTGTTGGAGCAGTTACTAAATAGTACCTTGAAAGAATGAACTGATCATGTAGCGCACTTTTCATTGTAGGATTGCATCGGGGCCCTAGATGGTACCCATATCCCAGCTCATTTGTCAAAAGAATCAAGATTAACATTCAGAAATAGGAAAGGATTTCTGTTACAGAATGTTATGGCCGCATGTACGTTTGATATGAAATTTGTATACGTACTTGCTGGTTGGGATGGATCCGCATCCGATGCTCGTGTATTACAAAATGCACTAACCCATCGGCTTGATTGTTTCCGTATTCCACACGGTAATTGGCTAAAGGGGGTGATTGTTTGCATTATAACTGTTTATGTTTGTAATTCAACTGAAAAATATCTTACAATGTGTAGGAAAATATTATGTTGTTGACGCTGGATATGCATGTACGCTGGATTTATGGCACCATATCGAGGTGTGCGGTATCACTTGAACGAGTTTCGTACGGTAAGGAAGCCTGCCAATAAAAAGGAACTATTCAATTATTGTCATGCACAACTACGTAATGTCATAAAGTGTGCGTTCGAGCTTCTAAAAGGCCACTTTCCTATTCTACGTACTCCTCAATTTAAGTTTATAACGCAAGTGAAAATTGTTATAGCTTGTTGTGTCCTTCATAATTTTCTCCGTGTTGCTGGTGATGATGGACTGGTTGAGGAAGTTGAGGACAGTGGAGACAGTACAATGGATGTTTCGCCTTCCGCTGTAGATGTAACTACGGTAGAAGAAGGACAAGCGTTAGCTCGGGTGATGGATCGTGCACGTGATGATTGGACACGTAAGAGAGACGAGATAGCTGAGCAAATGTGGAATGATAGTCTTCCACGCACAAGACAACACACTTAGACTTACCTGGTTTTTGTAATTATCTGCTACGTTGAAAGCAGGAATAATTTAACATATATTTTCACCATATTCTTGATACTTATCATATTTATTTGTGATGAATGTCATTCGTGTCTATATACGACTGATATAGTCGTCCATCAATTGGCTTTAGCTGTTATGTTTCTATTAATATTTTCTGCTTGTAGGTATAATGAAGTTTTTACGGAGCACATTCAAAGACACGAAGAAGAAAGATGTGGAATCATCACCTAGTAAGAGGGTTCTTGTGTCCAACCAGTGCCCAAGCTCACCTGCTGAAAAAAGTGGCACTCCAAAAAAGAAGCAAACTCCTGCAAAGACCCGGCCATCACCAAGAAATGTCCCTCAACCGAAGCCTACTTTAGGTGGTTCAAGTAGAGTAAGTAGAATTCAATGGACAGACAGTATGGACAACGCACTAGTTGATGCGTTGGTGGAACAGGTGAATCTGGATCTTAGGAGTGACGTCGGGTTTAAACCCGAAACTTATAAAGCCACCATTAAAGAGATCTACGATGCTTATGGAATATTGTTAGAGAACCGACATATTTCGAACCGGCTTCAGACCTTGAAAAAGCTATATTGGGCAATAAAGGACATGCTCAATGCCTCAGGCTTCGGATGGGACGACTCCCAGAAGATGGTGATAGCTACTGAGGATGTATAGGAAGGATACATTGCGGTATGAATTGATTTTATGTTTGCTTAATATATTTTAATGAACTGATTTCTAATAAATGATTATAACATTTTCTCATTGTCTGAACAGACCCACCCCTATGCTGAATGGGTTCGAGGCAAACATATGGACAGATGGGACGATCTCGCCTTCATGTTTGGCAATGATATTGCCCACGACGAGTTTGCGAGTACGACATATTCTTCTCCCATATCCGGGAGAAGGCGCGGCCATGACGAAATGAACTCTGATGATGAATCGGAGGAGGAGCTCTGCCAGGCCGTGCGTCTCTCATCCTCAGATGAGGATGATCGGAAGGCAACTCCCCGATTTCACGGTGGTGAGGGTTCAGTAAATCGGGTAAAGCGAACACACAGAAGCTCAATGGAAGCCACCTCATGTTCTCGTCATAGCCGCGTTGATGGGAGTGATTTTAGTCGTAGGAAGAGTAGACCAAGTGAACAAATTGGGGACAGGATGGGGGAGGTCGCAGAAGCCGTGAAGAACCTGACCATTACAATGGCACAGGGGAAAAGTATGACGCGTGTGCAATGTCTGTTGGGTATCCTTGAGGAGGTGGATGGTCTTTCCAGTGAAGATCAAATTCGGGCTGCTAGGGTGTTGCAGGGTGATTTAATCAGTGCCGTTTTTTTTTTTAAGCTGAGACATGAACGACGAAAGGAATGGATAGAGAAAGTTATCCTTCCTCGCTGTGGTCCAGACTGAAAATGGCCCTTTTGTTTTCTATGCTGACTGTTATGTGATTGTAACTTGTTTTTTTTTTTCCTCTTGGTTTTTGGGGTGGATACTGTTTCTATCCAGAGACTATGAATGGGTGCATTCGGGTTTACTTCCTGGCAACGCTATGGATTATATGATTGCTGCTGGAGCAGTAATCCGCTCTTTAATGTCTTGGACTGCTATATTTTAAATCTACAATGCTACTTTTTGTTGTAGGTTATGACTTTAACTGCTATGCGATATTCTGTTTGAGATTATATCTGGTGGCAGTTTCCATTATTCAGTAGTAGTTTCTGCTAACTGATTATGTTGGAGGAAATCTGCCTTCTGTGATTCTTAACACTCTTCGTCTCATAGTTGTCATATTTGGTGCGTAAAGATGTTGGAGGATTTCTGACTGTAACTAGTTGAGAATGATACTTGTGTCACAGGTGTCCTTACTCAGCGGTAACTTCTGCTGGAGTAAAATGTTGGAGGATTTCTGAGTGTAACTGGTTGGGAATGCTACTTGTCTCACAGGTGTCCTTATTCAGCAGTATCTTCTGCTAGAGTAGATGTTGGAGGATTTCTAAGTGTAAGTGGTTGAGAATGCTACTTGTCTCACAGGTGTCCTTACTCAGTAGTAATTTCTGCTGGAGTAAAATGTTGGAGGATTTCTGAGTGTAACTGGTTGAGAATTGCTTTTCGGATACAGTTTTACAGGTATCGCGTGAATTTAGATATTTGTGATTTCGGATTGTGATTCATATTTTGGTGATGGTCTATTTTTGTGTTTTCAGTTGTCAACTACCTTTCATAACTTTACATCCACACCTGTTAGTATTTTTGGTTGCACATGTAGCACATATAGTAGATTGATCTGAAATACTGTTCACTACTGTAGGATGTGGATTTTAATGCAGGTGGATGGGTTCATGCCTGACCTGAACTGCAGGATAGTATTAACTATAATACTGTGGGATGATTTCTGTTGCTGTTTTGATCAGCAATACTAAAGACGATATATATCTGCTCAGTTAGTAGATTGATCTGAAATATTGTTCAGTATTGTAGGATGTGGATTTTTATGCAGCTGCATGGGTTCATGCCTAACCTGAACTGCTGGATAGTGTTAGGTTTTAAATAATGCTGGCTTGTAGATATCCGTCTCTTAATTTGTTTAATGTTGTAGATCATCGATTATCATGAAGGTGGATGGTGTGGATTTTAATGTTGGCTTGTAGATATGTCGCATTTACGCAATGGCCTTATAACCATTACAATGACTGCATTGTAATATTGTCGGTTTCAGCCTCTTATTGCTACATTTCTACCATGCTTCATTTCTGCCATGCTACATTTCTGCCACAGATTTGGATGTTATCCGATATGTTGTTGTTGATATTAATCTTCTTGATTTCCAGCTTTATTGATAGGCTCTTATATGAATTTTTTCATGATAGGTTTTATTGACATAATGTAATGAAACAGATGTAGTTGAATCTATTTATGTACTGATAAACTTCCGACCTTCATGATGTAACATAAAGACTTTCACACAGCCAGCATTATCATTCTCCTTAAAATATATTTTAATTTCATCACTCAATATGTGGATTTAGAATTTGTATGTCTACCAATTGCAGAGAAAATGAAGAGGAAGTTTTACGTAGTGTTTGTGGGCAGAACGCTCGGTATATACAAGACATGGGAAGAATGCAAAGCTCAAGTTCATGGACTCAGTGGATGCTTAAGTCATTCACTGTATATGAAGATGCCATGCTTGCATGGAATCAACACAAGGTTGGATGAAACTTTGAACAAGTATTCGTATGTTAGAAGAAATCAGATTGTTAACATAGATTATGCATTGTTTATAATATTATTCAGACCACCACCATCGGTAGAGCAGTGGACGAAACATACGGAAGTCGGTATGTTCGTGCATCAGCTACTAGTACGACGGTGGATAGCGGGACATGTGTAGCTGCACCCATATTGCCAACTGTAATTGGGGGCGATGGTTCACAAAATGACAATGAAGAAAGAGTGGGACTTGATGGTCCAGGAAACGATCCACATATCGATCGTCCGATTGTTGGTTTGTTGCTTGGTGTCTTCGTATTGTTTGCCACTGTTTACGTGACTATCTGCAGCAGCGGATAATCTTCTGCATCTGTAACCAGCAAAGAAATGTTTGGACTGTTTGAAAGTATGTGCTTACGGAAGTGTTCATTTGTAATATTTGTTTGTTAAGTTGTTTTTTTTTTTTTAATTTTTTAATTTTTGTTTTTATTTCTTCTTTTGGAACTTTCAATATCATGTCCTTATATATATATATATATATATATATATATATATATATATATATATATATATATAGTTAAAAGTATGTTGTATAATTTTGTTTTTGTGATTTTGTTTTCTTGGGCGTGGAAGACATCCAACCCATTTGTAATATTCGGCTCTTATTTTTCTTATTATTATTATTATTATTATTATTTTTTATTATTATTTTTATTTTTTGTTGTTTTCTTTTCTGGAACCGTCAATATCAGTTACTTGTTTTCTCTAATTTTTGTTTTTTAAAATTAAAATGGATATTTTCTTTCGTAATCTCTGTTTCTGGGGCGTGGATGATGTCATGATTACATGTGGGGTCCACATATCACATGTGGGTTGTTGGTCAAACTTGGGTTGACCATCCGTACCGGTAGATATATAAATTTGTATGATTGTACAGTACCCAGACACAATACCTCGTATCCAAACATTGATCTGTATAAGGTACTGTATACTATGCCAACCAATGCCTCCAATCCAAACATTAATCAGTATATGATTGATTTGGATGTATCTATCAAACTGTCCAATGTATACATGAACAGTACCCGAATACAATGCAATACGCGAATCCAAACAGGCCCTTACTAAAAATCAAATCCTTCCAAGTCGATCGTGCTAACTCTCTAGGGGATATGCTCAGTTAACTCAACTGACTCATAACTGACTTTAGCGTGTATATATATATATTTTTTTTAAAGAAGAAGAAGAAGAAGAAGAAGAAGAGGTCTTACCGCCATAGAAAAAGAAGCGTAAGATAATGCATAGCCATGGCAAATAGTGGGATCTCCAAATGGACTGCCCTCCTGATTACAAATTGCAGGGATGACTAGCAACAACAGATTCCCAAAGTTTCCTGTTTCATTCACAACACAACGTCAATATCCCATTTAATCAGATGTCCAATGCTTCACCAGATTTCCATCAACTTTATTTACACCCAAGCAGCACACATGACAGATGATGTATCTGGTGATCACGACCGTCAGTTTGGTGGGCCATATGGTGAAAGCAAGGCAAAAGGAGGATCAATTTATTTTTCTCTGGCAGAATGTGATTGATGATATGCAGGTAGTTACTGTTGGACACGAATTTTGGCAATTATGAGAAAGCCTGATACGTGGAATTGTACGAGGATTAGAAAGTGAATAAAGAAAATATATTCAAAGATTTGGACATAAAGGGTAGACCAAGTTTTGCTGTCAATATACGAGAAGCGTAGTCGAGTTGTTTAAGGACATAAAGGGCAACCAAGGACAACCAAAACAAAACCTTGGTCGATGGTAAATATTTGGAGGAAGAAAAGTTGCAAAGGGAAAACGTAATAGAAGAAGGATCTAGAGAGTGGCTTTTCAACTGTTGTAACTGTTGCTATAAATGAAAGAACAAGCTACATTAGAACTCTATATATAGTAGAAGAATGTGATAGAGAAAACTACTACCAACCAATCAACACACAATCAAATTAATTAAATTTATCTTATTAATTTCCTTTATTTAAACTTATCCTAAGAGTATCAATAATCTAGTAACAGTAATTCTTAACCATAATCTTAGTTGCAATCCAAGTCTACGCTCATACGCTGGATTCGTCCTTTATATAATATCAAGCAGTTCTTTTAAGAGATACATTCTTGTAGTTGCTCCTAATGACCGACTGTGACTTTTTCATTTTGTTTGATTTGTACTATTGCTTCTAATGACCAATTGTGACTTTTTCCTTTTGTTTAATTTGCACTGGTATTCTGAAAGTCATTTCTTATGGAAGACATAAAGTAATCCATCTTCGGAGGAAGAACCCCACCTTTTGATTAACGTGTGATCATTATCTGCAAGTGGTTGAGTAAGTGACCGATCTTCTTAGAATATAGTCATACGTTCATATTGGATGTGTATGCTTATTTTAACGCTTGGAGTCTGTTGAGGCATAAAAAAATAAGATTGAAGAATAAATCAGAAATAGGATCAAAGAAAGGAAGAACAAATGAAGAAAAAAGAGAAAAGAGGGAAATCATTGTGTTGCGTGCACCTGCACAAAGAACATTTATTGCGCGGGCTCGGCCAACACTAACATTGGTTGCGCGGGATCGCGCAACACTAGATTAATCGAGATGTGCTAGATGGTTGAGATATTATTAAAAGTGGGCCCCATGACACAAAGATCGAGGGTTCGCACGTGTGGAGGCCTATAAATAACCCACTCCCCCTCTCATTTGCACACAACAATAATGACGATAAAGAAGATCAGAGCTCTAAAGAAGAAGAAAACGAAGACTCCGAAGGTATTTCGGAGAAGAAGGAAAAGAAGACAGAGTGGGTTTTTACCCATCGCAATGGACTACGTAACAACTTGTTGTTGCACATGAGTTATTTCAAAGAGCCTAAACTCTGCTGAAATATTCAAATGTTCAAGTGTTTCTTCTATTCAGATTCATGTTTTGGATAAACTGAAGAAGAAGATACAGGATATTTACATCCGCACAATACTTCTTTTGCCGAGATGGACAAATCACAAGCCAAAATGCTGCTGGATTTCATATTTGAATATATTTTATACTTGTATTTCATATATTCTATCTTAGAATCAAGGGATAAGTGGATGTAAGGATGTAAACGAATTCAGAATTAATAAGCATATTATGATGATCACTCTCTTTATTCTTTTTCTATTATTATTGAATGAGATAATCTCCAAATCAAATACATTCGTTTCTTGTCAAAACAAAATGACGACTCTGTTGGGGATCTTTCTAATTATCTTACTTAATAATAACATAGAAAATCTATAAAGAGTCTCATCACTGTTTGGCATCAAATAGACGGCAAAATGACGACTCCTAATGGGAACATCCTCCCCTTCATCTCTAAGCTACAGTATTCTCTTATCTAAATACTAATTGGTATTGTTTGTATTAATAGCTAAAGCTACAATACAACACGAATACTCGAATTGCAATCAATGACAACCATTTCAAGCAAAACAACTTATTACTTTACTTCAATCAGATTCTTAGTGGAGTATGCTCGTAATCAATCTCCGGGCTCGAAGAATCAGCTAATCCCAGAGATGTCAATGCTGACTAAAAACAACATTTCGCGAGCTGTTGCTGGAGTGATATCCGTATCACCACTCACACAAGATAAAGGAGACAAGTGGATCATCGTCTCCCATCGAAGGTCGAAGACCCATTCTCACGTAGCCACCAAACTAACTCTGCCACAAATGATCAAAGGTTTAGTGACAAGAAATGCAGCCAGAAAGAATCCTGCACTTGCTCCTCCAACACTTTATCCAGGGAAATCCCCCTTGTTCCCTAACATCACAAGATTTTTCAGCCTTGCCTGCCACCAATATTCGATGGACAAGGAAAGAAAAGGGTAAGTCACTCGTAGAAAATTCACCACCCTCCACATCTCTGCAAATGACACCTCTGCAAATTACATCACAATCAACTGAATCTTGTGAAAGTGCAAGAAGATTCAACGAGACTCCTCTCTTGTCAAGTCCTCTCACTTCGATACACTCATATACCACTCCGGTAACAGCTTCGTCAGGGAGTGGAGAAGCCACCGTATACATGACAGGAACAAGTCAGGATCAATTACCGACTGTTGATGAGCGCATGGCCAAGATGGCACAAACTTAAAGGACTTTGATGGAAGAATGTTGAAGTCTTCGAGATGCTTTAGGCACTCTCGCTCATAATGTGGCTCAGGTTGTAACCCCACTGATGATGGCCACTATAAATGGACATGAACAAAGGCTTAAAGGTTCGCAATCGCCAAGAACAGGATCACACAGCTCTGCCCCTGCCATGAGAGCGATAACTCAAGAGGAAATGCGACAAGTGGTTACAGAAATAGTCAGAGAACGAGAACATACCGGGAGGTTCTGTTATAGAACGCTGTATCCAAGAGAAGTTGAGGATATACCATTCCCAGCCAATTTCAAACATCTTGACTTCCAGAAATTTAATGAAGATGGATCTCCGGAAGAACACCTCATGCACTTCATCACCACAATGGGTAATTTCTCCAGTATCTCACAATACTGCTTGCGATTATTTGGTTCTTCCTTAACAGGAAAAGTGTTCCAATGGTATTCCAATCTGGCACCGGAATCAATACGAACTTGAGAGTAGATGCGAGACGCTTTTATGTCAAACTTCTTCTCATCAGATCGTGAGGTCAGTATCACAGAACTAGCTTCTGTACGGTAGAGAGAAGGGGAGCTTGTGGAAAACTTCATAGATAGATGGAAGACTTTGGGGGCTTCATGCAGACAGCTACCTAAGAAAAAATAACAAGTGAAGATGTACTAAATTCTATGGAGATAGGAATTGCATTTAGCCTCACTAGCGCTGACATAAGGACCTTCCGTGACTTGGCCATAAAAGCCCATGCATTGGAGATAATGATGAAGAAAAATGCCGGCATTTCATTACAAAACAGGTAGAAGAAGTCACAATAAGCTAACAGTAAATGTCATTGATCGAGAAAAGAAAAACGACGTTCCTCGTGACAGAAGAAGAACATAAAAAAGGGAAGAGTCAAGCCGCTATAGAGGGGAAATCAACGATAAGAAACCCCGACTTCTTGATTCCCATGAAGGATTTGCGTTTGAAAAAGAAGATGTCATTCCCATGATGAATCAACTCCTGAGCGCTGGTACAATAGAATTGCCTTTGTTCAAAGGTCCTGAAGAAGCCGGAAAGACAAAAGAAAGAAATTTCCGCCATTATCATCGTCTGATAGGGCATCCCACAGAAAACTGTTTTACACTGAAATGCATAATACAAAAGATGATAAACAAAGGTGAAGTTATAATAGGAAAAGAGAAAGAGAGGAACACAAAGGTGGCAATAAACGTGATTTCCATTCGAAAAATTGAGCACGAGAAAAGAGACAAATTGAAAAAGAAAGTAGACTGCAATACAAGTAGAGATAGTTTTCCAGAATGAAAAAGCAAAATCGCAGTGATTACAATACGCTCAGGAAAAAGAGTGACAAGTCCTCTACAAAAACAGAAGCAAACAGTGCGAGAAAGAACATCTAAGAGCATACAACGATGACAGAAAAGAAGAAGAAAGTAAGATTGAAAAATAACTTATGATGTGATAAGCCATCTGAAAGGTATACCGGCTTGATTAAGTGTGTATGATGCTCTACAGTTATCAGAAGACTGTCGATACACTCTAATTCTAGCCCTATCTGATAATGAGGTTAGAAAAGCTTTGCTTGTAGAGATGGAAAGTACAGAACAAGAAATACAGAGTAGTTGCATGCTGATCATTTCCTTCTCCGATGATGATTTGACTTGTGATAAGGAACATAACAGGCCATTAATGATTGTGGGTCATATTCGCGGTAAACAGGTTAAGTGAATAATGCTGGATAACGGATTTGTGGTGAATCTGTTACCATTAACGGTGTTGAATGAACTCGGATATCATTGCTCCCATCTATGCCCTAATGGAATGATGATACAGGGCTTTAACCAAGATGGACAACGTGCGCTGGGCAAGATCACATTAACCTTGGAAATAGGAGAGTTAGCGACAAATGTTGTTTGTCATGTCATCAATGCAGTCACAACATATAACCTCCTCCTAGGTAGGCCATGGATGCATCAGTATGGCATGATCATCTACTCTACATCAATGCTTCAAATACTACAAAGATGGAATCCAACACAGGGTAATGGTTGATACTAGACCATATACAGAAGCAGAATCTTTTTTAGCTGATGCAAACTATTACGATGGGTTCACAATGGAAGATAAAGAGAAAGATGATAAGAATGAGATCACAGAAAGCGGCAAAATAGAAATAATATAAAATAAAGTTGTAAAAATAGAATTGTCTGGGAAAGTGAACACGAAAAATAAATTCTACTTCGTGCCAAAACACTTGAGACAACCAGGACAGCCCCCGTTAACGTTATTGTCACTCGAACAATTAAAAGTCTTGCAATCAAACTATACAGTGTCATTACCATATGCTGAAAGGAACAAACCATTCCCGTCTATGCCAAAAAGATTTCATGTCAAGCCCAACATTAAAAATCCTGAGCCCATCGAGTTTTACACACCATCAGAAGCAAGGACAGAAGAAAAAAGTGATAATAAAATGAGTTGTCAAAGGTTAACGTCCGAAGATTTGAAAAGATATAGCCCTATTAGCAGAAAAATTATGAAGAATATGAGTTTCAATTACGAAGAACCGACCGGGTTGAATAATGGAAAGGGAATCCAGATTTTGATCAGAGTAAATGAAGAAAAATGAGAAAAATTCCGTGGATTGGGGGCAGAACTTCCTCGAGTACAAGTAAATATGATCACCATGGATCCAACAATTAACGAAGGAGCAAATTTTGAAATAATCAAGCATCCTAAAACAGCTCCGAAGCAGATGAAAGATGGGGGACAACCAACAATTGACAGTTTGTGAGAAATAAATCTGGGTACAGAAGAAGAGCTGCGAAATACGTTCATAAGTCCCAGTCTCCGTGAATAAGAAGTCGATCAGTATATAAAACTCCTAAAAGAAAACAAGGATGTATTCGCCTGGACATATGCAGAAATGCCAGGTCTAGAGCCATCAGTAGCAATGCACCGACTAAATATCTCCAGAGGTAAAAGGCCAATTAAACAAGCACAAAGGTAGTTCCACCCAGACTTAATCCCTCTAATAGAGAAAGAAGTAAACAAGTTGATCAAGGTTGGTTTCATCAGAGAAGTCAAATATCCTAAATGAGTATCAAATATTGCCCCGGTGAAAAAGAAAAGTGGACAAATCAGGATATGTGTCGACTTTAGAGACCTAAATGAGGCCTGCCTAAAAGATGACTTTCCACTACCAATAACAAAATTATTAATTGATAGCACGACAAAGTACGCTATTATGTCTTTCATGGATGGTTATGCTGGTTATATTCAATTAAGGATGGCTCCAGAAGACGAAGAAGCTATAGCTTTCAGAACTTCCCTCAGAATTTATTGTTATAAGGTTATGCCATTCTGACTTAAGAATGCTAACGCAACATATCAGAGAGCGATGCAAAATATATTTTAAGATATGATGCATAAGCATGTGGAATGCTATGTCGATGATCTGGTCGTCAGATCGAATGAACATGAAGAACACTGCGAACATTTGACCTCAGTCTTTCGTCATCTTAGAAAGAAGTAGCTAAAGATGATGCACCTTTAGTGTCTTATCAAGAAAATTCTTCGGTTTCGTCATCAAACACAGTTGAATCAAAATCGACCCAGAGAAAGTCAAAGCTATCCAGAACATGCCGCCGCCAAAAACATCGAAAGAGTTAAAAAGCTTATAAGGAAAGTTAACATACATTCGTCGGTTTATTTCCAACTTGGCCGAAAGATGTCAGCCATTTGTTCACCTAATGAAGAAAGGAACAAAATTCGCATTGGATCAGTCGTGTCAAAATGCATTTGACTCTATTAAGGAGTTATTTAAGCAACCTCCGGTATTAGTAGCTCCTGTGAAAGACAAACCTCTCATTTTATATATCATTGCGGTCGAGAATTCTTTAGGAGCTCTATTAGCACGAGTGAATGAGCAAGGAAAAGAAATCGCACTCTACTATCTGAGTTGAACTCTCATAGGTGCAGAATGCAATTATTCGCCCATTAAGAAAGTGTGCTTAGCACTAATATTTACAGTACAGAAGCTAATGCATTACTGTCTTTCTCATGATATAATCTTGATCTCGCGAGCAGATCCTATAAGATTCTTAATGACAAGGCCGATGTTATCAGGAAGATTGGCTAAATGGATGTTGTTGCTGTCAGAATACATGATTACCTATGAGCCAACAAAAGCAGTGAAAGGACAAGCAGTAGCAGATTTCTTGGCAGCTCATCTCATAACAGACAATGAAATGATCAGTGATGATTTCCCAGATGAACAAGTAATGATGATTGAATCGCCTAATTCTTGGCAAATGTACTTTGACGGTGCCTCCAGATCTTCAGGAGCAGGTGTTGGAGTGATATTTATTAGCCTATAGGGCGATTTGTTGTTATATTCCTTCACACTAGACATAACATGTACCAATAATGAAGTTGAGTATAAAGCTCTCATTATAGGAATGGAAATAGCACAAGAGATGAAGATAAAAACGCTACAAATTTTCGGGGACTCTAAGTTGGCCATAAACTAGCTAACAACTGAGTTCAAAATAAGAAAGCAAGAACTCCTGCCATACTGTCGGCGAGCACGACAGTTGTTAGAACAATTCCATAATGTTGAAATCAAGCATATACCGCAAAGTGAGAATACAAGGGTAGATGCTTTAACTAGCTTGGCCGCAGCTTTATCCTGTCTTGATTGGAGTCCTCTTCTGGTCACGATCGAAGAAAGGAGATTCTTACTGTCACCCGAAGTCATCGATGAAGCTGCCGAAGCACTTCCTATATCATGCTTAGAGATCACCACAGATGATTGGCGACAACCTTTTGTAGATTATCTCAAATATGTTATTCTGCCAGAGGACCCAACACAAATATTGCAGATTAAATAGAGATTGAAGAAATTCATCATATGCAGCGAAGTGCTATACAAAAGATCCTATATCGAAATGTGTTACGGTGTCTGAATACAGAAGAAGCAAATCAAGTATTGCAAGAAGCCCATTCTGGAGAATGCAGAGCACATCAAGTTGGCTGGAATTTATTCCATTGGGTGCATCGAATGGGATATTACTGGCCCACAATGTTCAAAGATGCAATCGATTATGCGAAATGATGTCATGAATGTCAGGTACATGGCGATGTTATACATGTTCCTCCTTAAGACCTTCATTAATCGGTAGCTTTTTGGCCCTTCTCCGCCTGGGGACTTGATGTGATTGGTCTTATAAATCCGCTTTCGTCTAAAGGACGACAATATATCCTGGCAGTGACAAATTATTTTTCTAAATTGAACTAAGCAATTGCACTACGAAACGTCAAAGAAAAAGACATTGTGAATTTTATCTGGCATGCGATAATATATCGCCATGACATTCCAAAAAGAATCATCACTGATAATGGTACTTCTTTCAAGAACAGGGGTATGGAGAATTTATGCCAGAAATTTGGCATTCATCACTCGTTCTCAACACCTTATTATCTGCTGGCCAACAGGTTAGCAAAAGCATTCACTAAAACGATTGTGAAAATATTGAAGAAAACCGTTACAGGAAATAAACGTGATTGGGATGAAAAGCTACAAGAGGCTCTGTGGGCTTACAAAATTACTCATCGAACTGTGACAAAAGCAACACCATATTCATTGATTTATGGTGTTGAAGCTGTCATTCTTATCGAAATGCAAGTTGCGTCGCTCAGAGTAGCAGTACATCAATCACTGACAAACAATGAAAATGCAAGAATAAGGCTGATCGAATTAGATTTACTCGATGAAAAACGGCTAGTAGCCCAACAGTGATTAGAACTATATCAGGTAAGAATTTCCATTACCTTTAATAAAAAACATCGCTCCTTCAAGAAAGGTGATCTGGTGCTAATGTTGAAAAGACCTATAGTGGTCACTCGCAGAACATGGGGCAAATTCAATCCCAAATGGGACAGTCCATATGTAATAATAGAAGTATACTTGAATGGAGCCTACCGAGTTGTGGATCAGAATGGACAAGGCATCGGTATACTCGTCAGTGCTCGCTTCATCAAAATATATCACCCCTGAAGGTGGCCAGAGTTTTGATTTTGAAGATTATCAGTATAAAACTTTTCAATCAAAAGGGGGCAAGACAAGTAGAATGATGAAAAAGCCTCAAAAGGCAACACCATGTATTCTTCTCCATATATGAATGAATAAAAGACAAATCCTCAAGTATGTCAAAATTATCTCAAGCGTATCAATATTATCACCGATTATTGCCAAGCGACGATGATTATCGCCAAAATTAATATTATTGTCGATTATCGATAAGCGCCAATGATGATTATCGTCAAACGGATATTATCACCATTGCCATCTCTAATTGCTGATATAAAAAGCTATCTTATTGAAATTGATATCATCGCCAAGTTGATACACTATCCTAACCATGAATATTATCAAAATATTATCAACATAGCAAATGCGATATATCATTTACCAATTTATCATTTATGGCAGCGGAGTGTGCCAATACGGCCAATCACACATAAGACCTACCACGATCAGTGATACATCAAATATTATGCGGGCAACAGTGAGAAGCCAGTGGCCCTGAAAAGCCTGCGAAGGCCATCACATGCTTAGACCCATGCGGGCAGCGGAGTGCGCCTATACGACCAACCACGGATGAGACCAATGCCGTCTGTATAGTTTCTAACAGCGTCATGGGGGATGGTGAGAGAAAATGCCCTCCCATGAATGGGTTCGACCTGGCAGACGAAGAAAAAGTGAGCTGCAGTGTGCGCTCGTTGACTTGTCCATAGATAGGCCAACAATGCATAAGACCTCCTAGATTCCTGACTTGATTTCAATAGAAACTCATGGGGATGGGCCTCTAAAATGAGTTATCCCCTCATCGATGGACTGACGGCCTTGGATTTAGTATCCCTAAGGTAGCCTTAGGAGCCTCGTGAACTCTAGAGAGTTACTGCGGCCAACCCTGTGTAAAACTTATCGAGTTCACTACCCTGGTAGCTTCACTGGGCCCCTCTGATGGATCGCAGTTTGTGAACTCCCCGGCTGCAATGGTTCAACGAACTCATGAGAGTTACAGAGACTACTTGCGTAAGACCCGACTCTAACTACTTAAGAGTCTGAAAAACTGTGATTGCTCCACTACTCAAGAGCTTAAACTGTGTGTTAAACTAACTGAAATTAAAAATTAGCCTCGCCCATCAAAATGAATCCATATAGGTGACACTATACTAACAATCACAATAAATTGTCACTTTATTACATGATAGAAATCGCGTGTCTTATTAAAGCATGACTACAAAATTAACGAGGCAAATACTATGTGAGCATATGCTTAAGTATTATTCATATTCATAAAGTTTCTGAAAATATGTTTATCATGCTAATAAAAAAGATAATAATAAATAAAAAAGGGGACAAGAGTATGTCTTAAACAAAATATTGGAATTCATTCATGAATCTCATAAGTAAAAAAAGATTGCATATATAATAGAAAAGAAAATTTACAAGTACTCTGATATGCCCAATGCCATCATATATTTTTGTAAATCTTCTTTTAGTTGGACTTGTGCTACAGCAGCTGTCAGCTCAACCTCGAGGATATTTCTAGCATGATCCAGGGTATTAGCCAACTCCTTCTCTAAAGAAGCAACAATTTCTTCGTTCTTGATCATTTCAAATTTTTTAAGGTCGACAAAGCGAGTGTTGACTTCTATCTCCTCCTTGATCTTGCTTATGTTTAATTCCTCCTCTTGATCTCTGACTTCGAGTTGAGCAATTTGTTCCTTCAAAAGCACGATCTGACCCTGTATGGCTATTCTGTTATCACTTGAAGCTTTCAATCTTTCTTAGAGGGATTGGCGTTCATCACTATAGCCTGAAATGACGGAGACAGTGTGAGAAATCTTTTCTTTAAAAGATGCTAACCGCCTTTGACATTCCAAAACTTCAGGAGCAACAATTATACTCTGAGCAGACTTCAAATCATGCACTGAACTATGAAATCTCAACAAAGAATTATGTAGAGGGGAGATATTTATCTTTGACATCCTTGCAGCACTATCCAAAACTTCTATTGCGACATTTAAATCTAACCACTAATTAGGCTTTTTGAACATATGCACAACCGCTGATAAAGAATTTCTCATCAGGACCAGTGCATAAGCAGGAACCTTTTCTAAAGATAATAAGTCCGGAACAGTAGTGATTGAGTTTGAACTTGCAGAGCTGCTCAAAGTAGGATTAACGGTGAAGCAATAAGAAATGTGGATCAAAATAAAGTCTACAGATATATATATATATATATATATATATATATATATATATATATGTGAAAAAACAAGTCAAAATAAATATACCTGCAACAGAAGTAGGAATAATTGGAGGTTGTGCTTCTTCAGTGAAAGAGGAACTAGGTAAAGTTTTCATCATAACAGTAAAAGATGGAGCTCTAACATCAGTGTTAGAGTCAACAATGGCAAGGGTAGTTGTATCAACTGGTTCCATTGGAAAAATAATTTCTCGAGCTACAACCATTGGTTGAATGAGGGGAGCTAAGGGACTTCTTATTGGAACAAATTATGTTTCTACAGGGGGGTCTGCAATGGGAACTTCATCTATTTTATCATCCGCCATGGGAATACCTGAAGCATAAAGAGTATTGATTTCTGAAACATAAAATATTTCCTCTAAGATAGGAGAACGGTTGGAGCTGAAAGATATATGAAATTTGTCATCCGACGAGTAACCATACTCCCCGTAATCCACAGGTTCTTCTTCATCTTCCATTGTTGCCAGAATTGTCGGAGGAATTTGGATATTAGGATGAGTATCGGGTTGAATATCCGATGGAATTGTCGATTGAAGTTCCTTATCAATTGAAATACCCTTGACAACAATATCATCATTACCACTGATATCAACTTTGCCTTCTTCCATAACATCATCTTCACCAGTCTCTTCATTAGCATTTACTTCACCCTCCTCAGTATCATCTCCAACGAAAGAACTATTGCCAGTCGATGATGATATCATCGTTTCCTCTCTTGCTTCTCCTTTTTCTGGAGGAGAAGTATGCGTTTCTGCTTCTTTAATTATTATTTATTTTCCCTTCGAAGGGGAAATTATCTTGTCCGTCATCTTTTAGTCTTCCTATTGGCCTTCTGAAGTTGGAAGAATTGAAGAAACAGTTCCTTCTTTGCGTGTGGATGGAGGAGTTTGAAAGCGTGTTTGTGATCTACTCATTAGTGGAGATGGACTAGGACGAACGAGCTGAGGAGCAGGTGATGGAGCTGAGGGAACAATATCGCCTTGAATATTGTCTTCCGACCTTTGAACATGAGAAGATGTCTCAGCAATATTATCAACATTTTCAACAAGATGTCCTCGAGACACTTTCTTGAAATCCATGAGGGTTCTGTAAGCAATCTATCCCTCCAAGGTGTTAGCAGGCATCATTTCGTGAATTGTCTCTTCTAGTGATATCTTTCTACAAATCTGACCCGAGAAAGGCGCACGACTTTTCTCAATTATGAACCCAACTCCATGTTCAAACTTGCGTCCTTTGAGTTTTGAGGAGGAATCCATATCAGATGGTCTACTGGCAAACATTTGAGAACTAAATGGGATTGATGAGCCCACCATCTTGTCCAAATATATGATGCGTGAACAAAACAATTACAGCCAGGAATCACGAAAGTAGATTTAACGCGGCCACCCAATAATTGCTTCCAGACCATGGCCCAATTATATGGACCTACACCATAATTTCTCATCCTTCTTGTGACAACTCCGTAATCTTCAAGTACTGCTTGATCGAAACCAAATTGTCGAGCGAATCAGCTCGGATAATAAGGTTCCCTCCAAAATTCTGTCCCCTCTCTAAGTGGAAGACTGCAAGATCGAATCGAAAGATAGAACGCCCGCTCTCCTAATGTAAGGGATTTGGTATCCACCATATCGGTATCATCTGTTTGTCTAGGGATGGCGTCGGTTGCCAAAATCTTATTAACCACCCAATCATGCATCCACTTGGTCATTACTCTTTTCTGAAAAAAGCATATGAAAGTACACCTGCTAATGCCCTTGTTTGTCAAGTTACATGTATGGTAAGTCAGACTGGCTGCAGAACTCGATAGGAAGATTATCTCAAGTGTCTGCCTCAACCGGATGTGTGGAAGCTCACAATAGGTAAATCATAGCCTCACATCCCGTGTCCCAAAACACCAGGTGATTAAAACCCTTAACACAAGATAAACATCTTAGGGTTTTTATGGTGAGAATTTTTTTTACAAAATAGGAAAATCTCTAAGTTTTTTCTCGCCCTGTCGATTTTATCGAAGCACCCTCAATATGATCGACCTGCACTGTTGATGTCCTCGATACCTTAACGATATTATCGATAAGAGGAACAAAATGTCCAGCAACAAAATATTCATCTGGACAGATTTATCGATATATCGATATACTTATCGATATCATCGATAAAAGCACTAAATATGTCCAGCAACTTCACAATATATCTGGACGAATTATCGATATATTGATACACATATCGATATCATCGATATTCAAATCTCGAGACCATCGAGAGTGGCTCGATAAGATTGACAGGCAGATTTCCGGCGCCCCTATTTTTTAATGAAAATCTCAAAATTCTTCAATATATCGATGATCGTCCGATATGATTTGAATTCAAATATCGATAAGATCAGAGGTCCATCGATGATATCGATAGTGGGCACACATTTCTTACAGCAGTTATTTCAGGTTGTTTTTTAACTATGATCGGGGGCCCTTCGATTTAATCGATATTCAAATATCGATGATATCAACACCAGATTGATTGCATCGAGCGAAGCCATAATTTGTCCAGCAAGTTCAAAGATAAATCAGCTGGATTTATCGATGCCTCGACTCTGATCTCGATATCATCGACATTCAAATTCCGATGACCTCGACGGTTCCCCCGATCATTCATGAAAACCTGAAATATCTCAAAGTCAAGTCTCTTTCATTTTTCAAGTGTCGATGGATCGAACCTGTCATCGATGGAATCGGAGTTCGAAATCTGATGACATCGACAATAGCTTCTATTCATCGACCAATTGGCAAAGAGTTTCAAAAGCGTATGACATCGAGTCCGAGTCATCGAGTAGACCATCGATGCTATCGAGAGTATACGCTCGATGATATCAAACTCTATCATAAATGTGACTGTTTTATATCCGTTGGAACTTTTTACCTATATATAGAGGACTCGTCTTTTGTTGCTGCAAGAGAGAAAAGAGAGAGCTTTTGTGTGTTTCAACTTACATCTTATAACTTAAGCCCTTTCTCTCGAGGGAGTTCATCCTCCAATCCACCCTCACCATTGATATTCAATAGAGTGGATTGGAGAATGAACTTCCGCATTCAAGGATCCTCCAGCTACTACCTTAATGGAAAATCATTATGCTGGGATGCCTTGAATGCATAAGATTGAAACTACTCTACTTTCCTTATAGGAAAACCTTTAGAGAGTAGGATTCCATCTTCACCTTGACCCAACCCTAAGCCTAGTCTTGGTATATCTTTTGTGTTACGGATCAAGGAAGCAGAAGACTCTTCGTCAGCAAGGAGGAGGAGATCTTCGGCGTTGTGCTTAACGGGACTCATCAACTTATCTGTAAGTATTTAGAGTCCAGGAGGACACTTGCGATCATTCCTTTCTAGGATTGGGTCTTAAGTGATTCTCACCCTTTGAAGTCCTCATGGAGGCCTCCGGCGGGAGTGTACGCTGTGGGTGCGTTGTGCGGACCCTTGCTCTGTGGAGAGCATAAACATCTGGTTAGGAGTGAACCAGGAAACTCCATGGTTAGAGGTGAATCGAGTAGAAACCTCTGGGTGCGTTGTGTGGACCCTTGCTCTATGGAGAGCATAAACATCTGGTTAGGAGTGAACCAGTGAAACTCCAGGGTTAGAGGTGAACCGAGTAGAAACCTCTGTGTAAAGGTTGAAGGTGAATCTGATTTAAAACCTTAGGTTAGAGGTGAACCCTGGGAAACCTCCTTAGTGAAATCCGGTATACTCAAGGGTTGAGTGCGGCAGCCAGGAGTGGAGTAGATGTATCGTCGAACCACTATAAAAATGACTGAGTTTGCAATTGCTATTCTTCTATGTGTGTGTTCTATAAATGCTTTCATATCCATATATCTGATCACATCTCACACACACACACACAGTCACATCCAACATAGACTAAGTTGCATAATGCTATATCTTGATTAGTTTGTGATTGGATCCTCTACTTGGCTTGGAAGCCAGTAGAGTTACATTTGAGTAATCCTGAAAAATTGTATACATGATAGGATTAGTGTGATAGGATTTTTAAATAACTCGTAAATCTTTAAAAAGTCCTATTCACCCCCCTCTAGGACATATTGGCATATTCCAACTTCTACTCAAGCGGTCTTCACCGCTATTTCAATTGGTATCAGAGCGGGTCTCTCTTTAAGGGCTTCACTGCCTAGAGAGTGATCTTGACTGAAGTTGGGAATATGGCCAAAGGAGAGGGCTCATTAGTCACTAGACCTCTAGTATTTTACGGATCAATCTATGCATAATGGAAGGCTAGGATGCACTACTTTCTGAGATCTTTAGATCATGACGTTTGGGATATAGTTGAAAGCGGATATGTGCCACCTATTGAACAAATTATACTTGATAGTGGCACAACAATCACAAAGCCCAAACGCAAAGAAAAGTGGACAACATTCGACAAAGAAAGGCAAACATTTGAAGCCAACGCTATGAATGCTATCTACTGTGCCATGTCTTAGGATATTTTCAATCAAATAAGCATGTGTGGGACATCAAAAGAAGCATGTGATTTATTGGAAACAACCCATGAAGGCACAAGCACTGTGAAGCGATCCAAACTTCAACTCCTGACTTCACAGTTCAAAAATCTTAGAATGGAAGAGCATGAGACATTTATGGAGTTCTTTACAAAGCTAAACATCATTTGCAGCTCCATGGGTGGATTGGGAGAAAAAGTCCCGGTACCGAAAATTTGTAGGAAAATTCTAAGATCCCTACCGGAACGGTTTAATCCCAAGGTTACAACAATTGAGGAGTGTAGGAATATTGATGAAATGAAAGTAGAAGAACTAGTAGGTTCCCTACAAACTTTTGAACTATACTTCACTCAATTCCAAAAATCCAAAAAACACTGTCCTAAAAACTTCAAAGAAAACAACTCATAAGGACAATGAAAGTGAAAGAGAGGATGATGATGAGAAAGTGGCCTTGCTGGCACAAAAATTTATGAGATTCTTTCAAAAGAATCGCGGCCGTCCCTCTAGAGGGAGAAAAGTGGATAACAAACTCTCTGCAGGCAAATTTGGCAAAAAGACCAAAGAACCACAATGCTACACCTGTCGAGAGTATGGACACCTCTCTATCGAATGCCCAAACAGAAAAACCAAGGGCAAAGCAATGACCGCCACATGGGATGATACAGATGAGTCAAATTTAGAATCTAGTGACTTAGAAAACAATGAAGACCAGAAATCATTGAAAATTCTCATGGTCTCCACTAGTTCGATCATTCCCACTGAATCTGAGAACAAGAAAGAACAGCAAGCCACAGAATCATCTCCATCTGATAATGAAGAAACAAAAGAAGAAGAACAAAACAAGCTACAAGATGCTTACAATCAGCTTTATATCCATAGCATCAAAGTGGCTAAAAGACTGGGAATATCTGAAAGTAAAAACCAAATGTTACAAATAGATTGGACAAAACTGTAGAAACTAATACACATCTGATCAATGATTTACAGCAACATCACTCAGAAAATGATAGACTTGAGAGAATTAACACCTTCCTTAAAATTGAAACTGAAAAACTAAGCAAACAGGTTGAGCAATTAAAAGACAAGAATTTGCTCCTTCAAAATAAAAATCACACACTTCTGTTTAACCTAGAAGATTCCAGAAAAAATGCCAAGAAAAACTGTATGTTTTCCTAGAGTGGTGAGAAGTTAGAAAAACTTTTAGGCATGGGAAAATGTGGAGAGGACAAAAAGGGATTAGGTTACGGAAAAGCTAGAACAAAAACTGAATATAATACACAACCTTTTGAAAAAACCGTTGCCTCTAGTAGTAACATCAGACCTATCCCAGCTCATCACAAAAATGGTAAGACAGTTTATGAGCCGAACAAAAGAAATATGCAATCATCACCACTTGTGATAGTTGACAGGATGGAGTCATTAAGTCATGTGGATAAATCGGATAAGATGAACAAATCTACCACAAGTAAAACTCCTGTCACAAAGTGGATGATTAAGGAAAAGACAAATTGCCTTGTTACACATTCAAATTGTCTACCAGGCAATGAAGTCAAATGGTACCCTGACAGTGGTTGCTCAAGACATGTCACAGGTGACAAATCCCTTCTCTCCAACTATAAAAATCTTCATAAAGGGATAGTCACCTATGGAGATGGAGCCACTGCCAATGTAATTAGACAAGGAATGATAAGAGGAATTGACTTGCTTAAAAATGAGAATGCTTTTTGTATAAAAGGACTAACACATAATCTGTTAAGCATCTCTCAAATCTGTGATAATGGGCATATGGTCAAATTCAACAAAAAAGAATGTGATATCCTAGATCAATCAGGAAAATCAATAATTAAGGGTCATCGCACAAACAGCCACTGCTACATCATCAAAGGCATAGAAAGGACTGATGCCTAGAAATACTGAGCAGAGAAAAACAAGTCCAGATCATGCATCTAGATCTGGATATTTGCTAAATTGATGCAATTCTGTTGAGCGTAAAATGATATATCTGAGATTTCTCACCTAAATCTTTTGTAAATAAACATGCAAATGTTTATAATTTTTGATGTACAGTAATTGTACATAATTTTGCTGAGTATGATATTGATATACTTGAAGGGTCGAAAAAAAAATAAAAAAATTTCTTCATTCCTATCAATCTGTCATTTCTGATTAATCGATCATGGGTCGATATCATCGACGTCTCTTCAGAATGTGGAAAGTCACGGATCGGGACTACTATCGAAGCAGTTACCGATAACTTCGGATATGGATTATTGATACAATCGAAAGTAAGTTCGATAAAATCGAAGACTCCTGGCTGATAAAAGGTGATCGAGTGTAAGAATTTTATTTCTTTGAATTTTTTTTTTGTTTTGCTCTCTGCTCGAATCCTCAGCCAGAAGATCATCAACGGGTCCCAGAAGCATCAAAAGAAATGGGTATTATCCTTTCATTCATTCATTCATTCCACTTCAGATTCTAATCTCACATTTGGTTGGGTACTTTCCATTCTCTTGGTTGACCTTCCTTACCTTTACTCGCCTTTTACATTGAAAAATCATGAACAAAGGGAAAGGTAAGTCCCTTTCTCAGTCTTCAAGAGGGAAAGCAAAACAACCTAGTATGCATCAACTCACTTCATCAGTGAGACATCCAGACACTGTCGTTGAACGTCTGGTTCTCAACAGCGTCATCGAGTCATTTGGTATCGATCTACTTCTAGAAGTCATTGGATGGCAAAATATTTTGAATCTTGGTGGTACTTATCAAATTGGAGTAATTCATGACTTCCTCAGCAAATGTTATGTTATTTGTGACGATCCACCTTGCATTCAAGTAGAGTTACTGCATTACTCCAAGCACATCACTCCCATTACCTTGAGCAACCTCTTAGATCTCCAAGTTACTCGCATTCCTGTTACGAATCGGAATCTAAATGGTCTTGGTGTCTGGGGCGAGATAACACATGCACTATGTCAGAGAACTACTATTTCTCGGAACGATAATAATTCTCTTCACATTAATCATCTTGGACCCACTTTTAAAATTCTCCACAGTATTTTTGGGTCCAATGTCTATCCTTGTGATGTGAATGGTAATCATCTGTCTCCCTTTGTACTGAATGTGTTGTATGATGTATATCAGGAAGTTCAGGTGTGCCTTCTAACACTTCTTCTTAAACAGCTAATTCGGATCATTCAAGGAAATTATCAGGATACACTAGCTCTTCCTATACTCATCTGTAAATTAGCTCATCATGTTGGTATACCTACCTCATTTGATAGAGTCTATCCAGAGAAGTGGTTTGACAGTGACGCAGCTCAGGTGGCACAACAACTGTCTTCCTTCAGTTCCTCCTGAGAATAGTGCTCCCTTATAGTCAGCTACTCCATATGTTCCTTCGTCATATCCATGGGGATCCAATCGAACGCCATTGCTGAGTCCGGAGTATATAACAAAGCGTCAAACCCATCACGTCGAACGCCACCTACTGAATGGTATGGCAAGTATGAAGGAGTGACTTCACAACTGTGAGAGACGTCTCACCGTGATCGAAGAAAAAGTCGATGCTCTCCAACAAACGAATCATCAAATGGTAGACCTGCTCACATATGGTGAGTCTCGAAGACGATAGGAGCTGACTGAGCAAGTTTTTTTTTTTGTGCCCATATATGGGCTTGATATGTGTTTTGGTAACTAGTGGGTGGGGCAGTATAATTTTTTTTGCTGGACTGAATGTTTTTTTTTTTTATTACTGCTGTCTGTGGCAGTATGTGTGGATATTTTGGTTGCATTTTGAGTATGGCTGAATAGAATTCTTATCATTAATGCTATATTTTCCTTCCTCCCCTGGTTTATCAAGTCTCTGATTTGGAATGCATGAGATGTCTTTAATGAATATTTCAACTACTTTGCAACTGCTTTATCTTATCCTACATGCATTCATGACTTCTGAAATTGATGTCTTTTTAAAATTGTATTACTCATTATACATCAATTGTTCTGCTTGGTTCTCCCATGCAATTCACTCTTCAGTCAATATCACTTACTATACCTTTGCCAATGACTGACAAAAAGGGGGAGAACAACTCAAAACACCCTGAACGGAAAATTGTATATCTAATGGGTTGCAAGTGTTAGGGGGAGTAGCTGTACCAAGAACTCAGGAGTGTTGAAGTAAGGGGGGGCAGATACTTCTAGAATGTGTACATGGGGTAGAAAAATTGTAAAATTGTGTAAATGCATGTACACACAATTTATGGTGTGTCTTGAAGTGTTATAGGGTATTTTGGGTATTTTGTCACGTACTTGACAAAGGGGGAGATTGAAAGTACACCTGCTAGTACCCTTGTTTGTCAAGTTACGTGTATGGTAAGTCAGACTGGCTGCAGAACTCGATAGGAAGATTATCTCAAGCATCTGCCTCAACCGGAGTGTGGAAGCTCGCAATAGGTAAAACATAGCCTCACATCCCGTGTCCCAAAACACCAGGTGATTAAAACCCTTAAAACAAGATAGACATCTTAGGGTTTTTATGGTGAGAAAACTTTTTGCAAAATAGGAAAATCTCTAAGTTTTTTCTCGCCCTGTCGATTTTATCGAAGCACCCTCGATATGATCGATCTGCACTGTCGATGTCCTCGATACCTTAACGATATTATCGATAAGAGGACTAAAATGTCCAACAACTAAATATTCATCTGGACGGATTTATCGATACACCTATCGATATCATCGATAAAAGCACTAAATATGTCCAGCAACTTCACAATATATATGGACGAATTATCGATATATCGATACACATATTGATATAATCGATATTCAAAACTCGAGACCATCGAGAGTGGCTCGATAAGATCGACAGGCAGATTTTCGGCGCCCCTGTTTTTTAATGAAAATCTCAAAATTCTTCGATATATCGATGACCGTCCGATATGATCTGAAATCAAATATCGATAAGATCGGAGGTCCATCGATGATATCGACAGTGGGCGGACATTTCTTACAACAGTTATTTCAGGTTATTTTTTAACTATGATCGGGGGCCCTTCGATTTAATCGATATTCAAATATCGATGATATCAACACCAGATTGATTGCATCGAGCGAAGCCATAATTTGTCCAGCAAGTTCAAAGATAAATCAGCTGGATTTATCGATGCCTCGACTCTGATCTCGATATCATCGACATTCAAATTCCGATGACCTCGACGGTTCCCCCGATCATTCATGAAAACCTGAAATATCTCAAAGTCAAGTCTCTTTCATTTTTCAAGTGTCGATGGATCGAACCTGTCATCGATGGAATCGGAGTTCGAAATCTGATGACATCGACAATAGCTTCTATTCATCGACCAATTGGCAAAGAGTTTCAAAAGCGTATGACATCGAGTCCGAGTCATCGAGTAGACCATCGATGCTATCGAGAGTATACGCTCGATGATATCAAACTCTATCATAAATGTGACTGTTTTATATCCGTTGGAACTTTTTACCTATATATAGAGGACTCGTCTTTTGTTGCTGCAAGAGAGAAAAGAGAGAGCTTTTGTGTGTTTCAACTTACATCTTATAACTTAAGCCCTTTCTCTCGAGGGAGTTCATCCTCCAATCCACCCTCACCATTGATATTCAATAGAGTGGATTGGAGAATGAACTTCCGCATTCAAGGATCCTCCAGCTACTACCTTAATGGAAAATCATTATGCTGGGATGCCTTGAATGCATAAGATTGAAACTACTCTACTTTCCTTATAGGAAAACCTTTAGAGAGTAGGATTCCATCTTCACCTTGACCCAACCCTAAGCCTAGTCTTGGTATATCTTTTGTGTTACGGATCAAGGAAGCAGAAGACTCTTCGTCAGCAAGGAGGAGGAGATCTTCGGCGTTGTGCTTAACGGGACTCATCAACTTATCTGTAAGTATTTAGAGTCCAGGAGGACACTTGCGATCATTCCTTTCTAGGATTGGGTCTTAAGTGATTCTCACCCTTTGAAGTCCTCATGGAGGCCTCCGGCGGGAGTGTACGCTGTGGGTGCGTTGTGCGGACCCTTGCTCTGTGGAGAGCATAAACATCTGGTTAGGAGTGAACCAGGAAACTCCATGGTTAGAGGTGAATCGAGTAGAAACCTCTGGGTGCGTTGTGTGGACCCTTGCTCTATGGAGAGCATAAACATCTGGTTAGGAGTGAACCAGTGAAACTCCAGGGTTAGAGGTGAACCGAGTAGAAACCTCTGTGTAAAGGTTGAAGGTGAATCTGATTTAAAACCTTAGGTTAGAGGTGAACCCTGGGAAACCTCCTTAGTGAAATCCGGTATACTCAAGGGTTGAGTGCGGCAGCCAGGAGTGGAGTAGATGTATCGTCGAACCACTATAAAAATGACTGAGTTTGCAATTGCTATTCTTCTATGTGTGTGTTCTATAAATGCTTTCATATCCATATATCTGATCACATCTCACACACACACACACAGTCACATCCAACATAGACTAAGTTGCATAATGCTATATCTTGATTAGTTTGTGATTGGATCCTCTACTTGGCTTGGAAGCCAGTAGAGTTACATTTGAGTAATCCTGAAAAATTGTATACATGATAGGATTAGTGTGATAGGATTTTTAAATAACTCGTAAATCTTTAAAAAGTCCTATTCACCCCCCTCTAGGACATATTGGCATATTCCAACTTCTACTCAAGCGGTCTTCACCGCTATTTCAATTGGTATCAGAGCGGGTCTCTCTTTAAGGGCTTCACTGCCTAGAGAGTGATCTTGACTGAAGTTGGGAATATGGCCAAAGGAGAGGGCTCATTAGTCACTAGACCTCTAGTATTTTACGGATCAATCTATGCATAATGGAAGGCTAGGATGCACTACTTTCTGAGATCTTTAGATCATGACGTTTGGGATATAGTTGAAAGCGGATATGTGCCACCTATTGAACAAATTATACTTGATAGTGGCACAACAATCACAAAGCCCAAACGCAAAGAAAAGTGGACAACATTCGACAAAGAAAGGCAAACATTTGAAGCCAACGCTATGAATGCTATCTACTGTGCCATGTCTTAGGATATTTTCAATCAAATAAGCATGTGTGGGACATCAAAAGAAGCATGTGATTTATTGGAAACAACCCATGAAGGCACAAGCACTGTGAAGCGATCCAAACTTCAACTCCTGACTTCACAGTTCAAAAATCTTAGAATGGAAGAGCATGAGACATTTATGGAGTTCTTTACAAAGCTAAACATCATTTGCAGCTCCATGGGTGGATTGGGAGAAAAAGTCCCGGTACCGAAAATTTGTAGGAAAATTCTAAGATCCCTACCGGAACGGTTTAATCCCAAGGTTACAACAATTGAGGAGTGTAGGAATATTGATGAAATGAAAGTAGAAGAACTAGTAGGTTCCCTACAAACTTTTGAACTATACTTCACTCAATTCCAAAAATCCAAAAAACACTGTCCTAAAAACTTCAAAGAAAACAACTCATAAGGACAATGAAAGTGAAAGAGAGGATGATGATGAGAAAGTGGCCTTGCTGGCACAAAAATTTATGAGATTCTTTCAAAAGAATCGCGGCCGTCCCTCTAGAGGGAGAAAAGTGGATAACAAACTCTCTGCAGGCAAATTTGGCAAAAAGACCAAAGAACCACAATGCTACACCTGTCGAGAGTATGGACACCTCTCTATCGAATGCCCAAACAGAAAAACCAAGGGCAAAGCAATGACCGCCACATGGGATGATACAGATGAGTCAAATTTAGAATCTAGTGACTTAGAAAACAATGAAGACCAGAAATCATTGAAAATTCTCATGGTCTCCACTAGTTCGATCATTCCCACTGAATCTGAGAACAAGAAAGAACAGCAAGCCACAGAATCATCTCCATCTGATAATGAAGAAACAAAGAAGAAGAACAAAACAAGCTACAAGATGCTTACAATCAGCTTTATATCCATAGCATCAAAGTGGCTAAAAGACTGGGAATATCTGAAAGTAAAAACCAAATGTTACAAATAGATTGGACAAAACTGTAGAAACTAATACACATCTGATCAATGATTTACAGCAACATCACTCAGAAAATGATAGACTTGAGAGAATTAACACCTTCCTTAAAATTGAAACTGAAAAACTAAGCAAACAGGTTGAGCAATTAAAAGACAAGAATTTGCTCCTTCAAAATAAAAATCACACACTTCTGTTTAACCTAGAAGATTCCAGAAAAAATGCCAAGAAAAACTGTATGTTTTCCTAGAGTGGTGAGAAGTTAGAAAAACTTTTAGGCATGGGAAAATGTGGAGAGGACAAAAAGGGATTAGGTTACGGAAAAGCTAGAACAAAAACTGAATATAATACACAACCTTTTGAAAAAACCGTTGCCTCTAGTAGTAACATCAGACCTATCCCAGCTCATCACAAAAATGGTAAGACAGTTTATGAGCCGAACAAAAGAAATATGCAATCATCACCACTTGTGATAGTTGACAGGATGGAGTCATTAAGTCATGTGGATAAATCGGATAAGATGAACAAATCTACCACAAGTAAAACTCCTGTCACAAAGTGGATGATTAAGGAAAAGACAAATTGCCTTGTTACACATTCAAATTGTCTACCAGGCAATGAAGTCAAATGGTACCCTGACAGTGGTTGCTCAAGACATGTCACAGGTGACAAATCCCTTCTCTCCAACTATAAAAATCTTCATAAAGGGATAGTCACCTATGGAGATGGAGCCACTGCCAATGTAATTAGACAAGGAATGATAAGAGGAATTGACTTGCTTAAAATGAGAATGCTTTTTGTATAAAAGGACTAACACATAATCTGTTAAGCATCTCTCAAATCTGTGATAATGGGCATATGGTCAAATTCAACAAAAAAGAATGTGATATCCTAGATCAATCAGGAAAATCAATAATTAAGGGTCATCGCACAAACAGCCACTGCTACATCATCAAAGGCATAGAAAGGACTGATGCCTAGAAATACTGAGCAGAGAAAAACAAGTCCAGATCATGCATCTAGATCTGGATATTTGCTAAATTGATGCAATTCTGTTGAGCGTAAAATGATATATCTGAGATTTCTCACCTAAATCTTTTGTAAATAAACATGCAAATGTTTATAATTTTTGATGTACAGTAATTGTACATAATTTTGCTGAGTATGATATTGATATACTTGAAGGGTCGAAAAAAAAATAAAAAAATTTCTTCATTCCTATCAATCTGTCATTTCTGATTAATCGATCATGGGTCGATATCATCGACGTCTCTTCAGAATGTGGAAAGTCACGGATCGGGACTACTATCGAAGCAGTTACCGATAACTTCGGATATGGATTATTGATACAATCGAAAGTAAGTTCGATAAAATCGAAGACTCCTGGCTGATAAAAGGTGATCGAGTGTAAGAATTTTATTTCTTTGAATTTTTTTTTCTGTTTTGCTCTCTGCTCGAATCCTCAGCCAGAAGATCATCAACGGGTCCCAGAAGCATCAAAAGAAATGGGTATTATCCTTTCATTCATTCATTCATTCCACTTCAGATTCTAATCTCACATTTGGTTGGGTACTTTCCATTCTCTTGGTTGACCTTCCTTACCTTTACTCGCCTTTTACATTGAAAAATCATGAACAAAGGGAAAGGTAAGTCCCTTTCTCAGTCTTCAAGAGGGAAAGCAAAACAACCTAGTATGCATCAACTCACTTCATCAGTGAGACATCCAGACACTGTCGTTGAACGTCTGGTTCTCAACAGCGTCATCGAGTCATTTGGTATCGATCTACTTCTAGAAGTCATTGGATGGCAAAATATTTTGAATCTTGGTGGTACTTATCAAATTGGAGTAATTCATGACTTCCTCAGCAAATGTTATGTTATTTGTGACGATCCACCTTGCATTCAAGTAGAGTTACTGCATTACTCCAAGCACATCACTCCCATTACCTTGAGCAACCTCTTAGATCTCCAAGTTACTCGCATTCCTGTTACGAATCGGAATCTAAATGGTCTTGGTGTCTGGGGCGAGATAACACATGCACTATGTCAGAGAACTACTATTTCTCGGAACGATAATAATTCTCTTCACATTAATCATCTTGGACCCACTTTTAAAATTCTCCACAGTATTTTTGGGTCCAATGTCTATCCTTGTGATGTGAATGGTAATCATCTGTCTCCCTTTGTACTGAATGTGTTGTATGATGTATATCAGGAAGTTCAGGTGTGCCTTCTAACACTTCTTCTTAAACAGCTAATTCGGATCATTCAAGGAAATTATCAGGATACACTAGCTCTTCCTATACTCATCTGTAAATTAGCTCATCATGTTGGTATACCTACCTCATTTGATAGAGTCTATCCAGAGAAGTGGTTTGACAGTGACGCAGCTCAGGTGGCACAACAACTGTCTTCCTTCAGTTCCTCCTGAGAACAGTGCTCCCTTACAGTCAGCTACTCCATATGTTCCTTCGTCATATCCATGGGGATCCAATCGAACGCCATTGCTGAGTCCGGAGTATATAACAAAGCGTCAAACCCATCACGTCGAACGCCACCTACTGAATGGTATGGCAAGTATGAAGGAGTGACTTCACAACTGTGAGAGACGTCTCACCGTGATCGAAGAAAAAGTCGATGCTCTCCAACAAACGAATCAGCAAATGGTAGACTTACTGACATATGGTGAGTCTCGAAGACGATAGGAGCTGACTGAGCAAGTTTTTTTTTTTGTGCCCATATATGGGCTTGATATGTGTTTTGGTAACTAGTGGGTGGGGCAGTATAATTTTTTTTTGCTGGACTGAATGTTTTTTTTTTTTATTACTGCTGTCTGTGGCAGTATGTGTGGATATTTTGGTTGCATTTTGAGTATGGCTGAATAGAATTCTTATCATTAATGCTATATTTTCCTTCCTCCCCTGGTTTATCAAGTCTCTGATTTGGAATGCATGAGATGTCTTTAATGAATATTTCAACTACTTTGCAACTGCTTTATCTTATCCTACATGCATTCATGACTTCTGAAATTGATGTCTTTTTAAAATGTATTACTCATTATACATCAATTGTTCTGCTTGGTTCTCCCATGCAATTCACTCTTCAGTCAATATCACTTACTATACCTTTGCCAATGACTGACAAAAAGGGGGAGAACAACTCAAAACACCCTGAACGGAAAATTGTATATCTAATGGGTTGCAAGTGTTAGGGGGAGTAGCTGTACCAAGAACTCAGGAGTGTTGAAGTAAGGGGGGGCAGATACTTCTAGAATGTGTACATGGGGTAGAAAAATTGTAAAATTGTGTAAATGCATGTACACACAATTTATGGTGTGTCTTGAAGTGTTATAGGGTATTTTGGGTATTTTGTCACGTACTTGACAAAGGGGGAGATTGAAAGTACACCTGCTAGTACCCTTGTTTGTCAAGTTACGTGTATGGTAAGTCAGACTGGCTGCAGAACTCGATAGGAAGATTATCTCAAGCATCTGCCTCAACCGGAGTGTGGAAGCTCGCAATAGGTAAAACATAGCCTCACATCCCGTGTCCCAAAACACCAGGTGATTAAAACCCTTAAAACAAGATAGACATCTTAGGGTTTTTATGGTGAGAAAACTTTTTGCAAAATAGGAAAATCTCTAAGTTTTTTCTCGCCCTGTCGATTTTATCGAAGCACCCTCGATATGATCGATCTGCACTGTCGATGTCCTCGATACCTTAACGATATTATCGATAAGAGGACTAAAATGTCCAACAACTAAATATTCATCTGGACGGATTTATCGATACACCTATCGATATCATCGATAAAAGCACTAAATATGTCCAGCAACTTCACAATATATATGGACGAATTATCGATATATCGATACACATATTGATATAATCGATATTCAAATCTCGAGACCATCGAGAGTGGCTCGATAAGATCGACAGGCAGATTTTCGGCGCCCCTGTTTTTTAATGAAAATCTCAAAATTCTTCGATATATCGATGACCGTCCGATATGATCTGAATTCAAATATCGATAAGATCGGAGGTCCATCGATGATATCGACAGTGGGCGGACATTTCTTACAACAGTTATTTCAGGTTATTTTTTAACTATGATCGGGGGCCCTTGATTTAATCGATATTCAAATATCGATGATATCGACACCAGATCGATTGCATCGAACAAAGCCATAGTTTATTCAGCAGGTTCAAAGATAAATCAGATGGATTTATCGATGCCTCGACTCTGATCTCGATATCATCGACATTCAAATTCCGATGACCTCGACGGTTCCCCCGATCATTCATGAAAACCTGAAATATCTCAAAGTCAAGTCTCTCTCATTTTTCAAGTGTCGATGGATCGAACCTGTCATCGATGGAATCAGAGTTCGAAATCTGATGACATCGACAATAGCTTCGATTCATCGACCAATTGACAAAGAGTTTCAAAAGCGTATGACATCGAGTCCGAGTCATCGAGCAGACCATCGATGCTATCGAGAGTATACGCTTGATGATATCGAACCTGCTCGATGATATCGAACTCTGTCATAAATGTGACCGTTTTATATCCGTTGGAACTTTTTGCCTATATATAGAGGACTTGTCTTTTGTTATTGCAAGAGAGAAAAAAGAGAGCTTTTGTGTGTTTCAACTTACATCTTATAACTTAAGCCCTTTCTCTCGAGGGAGTTCATCCTCCAATCCACCCTCACCATTGATATTCAATAGAGTGGATTGGAGAATGAACTTCCGCATTCAAGGATCCTCCAGCTACTACCTTAATGGCAAATCATTATGCTGGGATGCATTGAATGCATAAGATTGGAACTACTTTACCTTCCTTATAGGAAAACCTTTAGAGAGTAGGATTTCATCTTCACCTTGACCCAACCCTAAGCCTAGTCTTGGTATATCTTTTTTGTTGCGGATCAAGGAAGCAGAAGACTCTTCGTCAACAAGGAGAAGGAGATCTTTGGCGTTGTGCTTAACGAGACTCATCAACTTATCTGTAAGTATTTAGAGTCCAGGAGGACACTTGCGATCATTCCTTTCTAGGATTGGGTCTTAAGTGATTCTCACCCTTTGAAGTCCTCATGGAGGCCTCCAGCGGGAGTGTACGCTGTGGGTGCGTTGTGTGGACCCTTGATCTGTGGAGAGCATAAACATCTGGTTAGGAGTGAACCAGTGAAACTCCATGGTTAGAGGTGAACCGAGTAGAAACCTCTGGGTGCGTTGTGTGGACCCTTGCTCTATGGAGAGCATAAACATTTGGTTAGGAGTGAACCAGTGAAACTCCAGGGTTAGAGGTGAACCGAGTAGAAACCTCCGTGTAAAGGTTGAAGGTGAATCTGATTTAAAACCTTAGGTTAGAGGTGAACCCTGGGAAACCTCCTTAGTGAAATCCGGTACACTCAAGGGTTGAATGCGGCAGCCGGGAGTGGAGTAGACTTATCGTCGAACCACTATAAAAATGACTGTGTTTGCAATTGCTATTCTTCTATATGTGTGTTCTATGTCAATGCTTTCATATCCATATATTTGATCACATCTCACACACACACACAGTCACATCCAACATAGACTAAGTTGCATATTGCTATATCTTGATTAGTTTGTGATTGGATCCTCTACTTGGCTTGGAAGCCAGTAGAGTTACATTTGAGTAATCCTGAAAAATTGCATACATGATAGGATTAGTGTGATAGGATTTTTAAATAACTCATAAATCTTTAAAAAGTCCTATTCACCCCCCTCTAGGACATATTGGCATATTCCAACTTCTACTCAAGTGGTCTTCACCACTATTTCACCATAGAGGAAGGTACGAAGGATTGACGTATGCCTTTTCAGGCGCATCGAAAGTTCAAGGAAAGTAAACGCTTAGCCACCTAGTAAGATATTGCTAGGGAGCATAAGTAGAAGATGCTCCAACAGCAGGACTCTTCAAATGAGTCGCTACTTCTCCAATGGCTTTGTAAATAGAACATAGAACCGGAGGAGCAAGAGAATATTTATCACCTTCTGCCATAGCTCCAGTAACCAACCCATCTAACTAAATTCCAATCAGGCCCGCGTCCACGCCGGGGACGGGTAAAGCCCAGCTAAGCAGCAGGGAGCACTGAGCAATGGGGGGGATGAGGGCGACTCCGCCCCCTTGGGAGTGTATAGTCCCCTCAGATAACCTACTGTCCGATGATTGTCACTATCAGATCCCCCTTTCGAGGGGTGACAATCCTCCACTAGATCCAAAAGGGACCCTACTATAATGAGCAGAGGCCCAAAGTGAGTCCAAACACTCGTCTCCTGGCCCAACAAGTGTGCTGTTTATTTGAGTAGAGCAATGGAAGTGGGTTTAAGGCGAGTGGAGGGAAGTAAGGTAAGGTTAGAAGTAAGGTAAGGTTATGTACTGTTCGAAACTAGCCCTTATAGCACGAGGTTACTACTGGCCACTACAAAAGGGCAGGCTGTGAATTGAGGGAGGCCCTGATTCTATTCCCCTCCCCCTCGACGCGCCGGGGGGGGGGGGGGGGCTGTGTTCTTAATCGGCGAAGCCTTGCTACAACTACTGCTCTTTTACTGACGCTCGGGGTTCTATGATAGAGGACCTATGGCGTATTGCTTAGCACAAGGCTCCTCGACGCGCCGGAGCGGCTATGCCCTGCTTACATGCCCCCCTGCCCCCCCAAACGGTGCCCTCCATTTGGGGGGGGGGGGGTAGAGTCACACCGGCCGAAAAGAGAGTGATGAACACTAGAGCTAACAGGGCGAAGGCGATCGGGCTTCCATACCGGGGAAGCCATTCGCTTGACTGTAGGCTTTGATGTTCCTGGAAAACCCTGTAGGGAATCATCGTAGAATAGAATGTGAAAGTCCTCGCGGTGAAGCGAGTCGCCCCAAATGAGCGGGGGGGATTTAGTACCAGCCTCAAGCGAGGCGGGGAAGAACGATTAGAGAAGAACCAACGCGGGAAACCTAAGCATTCAGAACGGGCTCCGCGTTCATTTTTTGAAGCTGCTTGCTGCTTGCTGTCTACTTCGCGTGCCAAACAAAACTGCCCCGTTCTTTAACTTCCCTTCCTTGAGGGGAGGAGGGGATCTCCGTATGGCAGGTGTACTGGACTTAATGGTTTTAAAGGCTTCCCTTGACAGAAGCCCTAGCGTTAGGGAGTTCCCTCGGTTCATCGAGGCAAGGTAAGCATGGGCGAGCTTTGGCGATCCATTGTTGTTTCCCAATCTAATCAACAACCGATTCTTCGATTGAGGGGAAAACTTGATCGAAGAACCGGCGTTTATTGAAGAAGCAATAGAGTCGATTACAAAAAGTACTAGTTTGAAAGGCTCGTTGGAATTGATCCACTACGGGATTTACATTATACGCTACAGAAGCACCTGAAGTACTAAACGGAATAGGTATTAGTTTTGTAATGGTTGGAGCAGCAAACTCCCTTTTGAGGACTATATTCATTCTCTGCCTTAACAACAATTTCTTTTCTTAATAGAGATAGATTTATAACTTATTAGTCTACTTTTACGACTATCCCGTTCGGCGCGTCGGGGAGGGCAGCTCGGGCTCTGGGAGACTACCACGAGCTGTACCCCTCCCTGGACCTAATAAAATACCAAATGAAGGAATAAACGGAAAAAAGTCTCCTTAAACTCACTATGACGTTACTATAAGAAAAGAAAGAAAATTTCAATAGATAACAATAACAAAAGTAAAAAAAAAAATGACTACTGGGCGGGACCTTCATTCGCCCCAATGGAGGTTTCTCTTCCTTTAATCCGAAAAGTGAGGCCGGAAAGGCGCTGGTTAGACAGAGTGAGAGAAAGAAGCTGAAACCGGAATCTGAGATTATCCGACAGGTTGACCCGAAAGGAAGTGGCTGGACTTGGTGGGTAAAACCTCCCTTGGGGGACCGGCCTCACTTGTCGTTTGGTGTGTGGGTAGCGGGTCCTGAATGATACTGGGATTAGGAGGAGGAACAAGGCAATTTCTGGTCTAGTGTTTGCGAGATCAAAAAAAGTCCCAACCAAACTCCTGTATAAAGTAGCATCAACCTCATGCGTGCCTGAATTCTTTGTCAATTTGGACAGAGGGATATTTAATTGGGCATAAGATAAGTCCTTGGTCCCAACCCTCCCTCGTAATGAAGACAGCAGGAATGTGGGCGATCTTCAACGAAGTGCCGCTTTGGGTAATAACGGACTTGAACCGCTGACTCTCTCGGTGTAAACGAGGCACTCTACCAACTGAGCTAATTACCCCCATATACTCCGCACATATACTACTTTTTTTTTGCTTTCCTATCAGAATGAAAAAGCGTTTCGGCTGTGGCTTTTGAGCGTGCCCCTCTGAAGGACATCATACCAAAGTCGTACAATTAGGACCTCGATATGGTTCTATTCCGTTCATCGTATCGGAGGTTATGTTCCTTTTTGCTCTTTTTCGGGCTTCTTCTCATTCTTCTTTGGCACCTACGGTAGAGATCGGAGGTATTTGGCCCCCAAAAGGGATTGGGGTTTTAGATCCTCGGGAAATCCCTTTTCTTAATACCCCTATTCCCCCTTCATCTGCCCGTACGGTTTGACCGAGAGGAGCAGTTATCTATGTAATTACGGTCTTTGCTGGCCGTTGTTCCATCGAGCACTCTCTTTTCTTTGTCCAATTCCGTCTTACCAACCGACGACTGACTTCTTACCAACCCGCGAAGGGTTGTGAGGCTGGTCACCTTTCTAATAGATTCATAGTCTATAATTAGATAGAAGTATATAGAATTAGCCAGATCATCTGAAGCATGAACAGAAGAACCTTTGTTTCGAAGGCCTAGCGAGTTAAGCGAGTTCCTTTTTTTTATGGTCAAAGGCGGTCCTTTTCTTTCCCCAGACCGATGACTCGGTTGTTCAGTACTGCTAACTATTATAGGAGGATGCCGGTCAATCATTACTGCATTCCTGGACTGAGTCCACCTTATAAATGATACTCATTAAATCAAGGCAGGAAAGTTTGCAAATGCAAAAAGGTAGGACTAGCAAGTACGCCACTGACTGTTCTGCGTAAGGCTAAGGAAGGAACTTCCCGGCACGCAGGAGTATGTTGAAATTGCGCGAGACGGCGCATGAATCTAGGGCTCTAAAGTGCCCAGCGAGAAAGGCCCTGCCCCTGCCAAGTCAAAAAATCAAAGGTGGAGAAGGGACAGACCTTCCCTGTTTAGTCGAATAAGTCAAAGCTATTTTGGTCACAGAAATGGGAGAGACAAAAGCAAATCTCAAATCTTATCCAATCCCTCTTGTAAGAAGGTAATCTTCCCTCTCGCCTGTGCGTGTGTGTTCCTATCTCTTATGAATGGGTCAACCGGATCGTGAAGATCTGACTTTATAGAAGCTGCAGAACCGCTCTGAATCCTCAACTTCGAACCATCTTTCTTAAGATCAAATTTAAGGCTAGGTTTCGTTTATATAGGCAAGGGGGTTGGCGGCAAAATTTGCCATGTTGCACTAAGTTACTTACGGATGTATGCATGCGGTCCGGGAACACTTTGGGGTGAACACCCATCCGAACAAGTAGGGTCAATAGTTCAGCATTTAGGCCGTAACATTTAGCAACAAACAAATCTTTAACCCAACAAGTGCTCTCCGAACCAAGCTAGATCTGTATACGGGGCCCCCTTGTAAGTCAGACTTATACTGAAAGCTTTCGAATCAACTCAACTATACTATTCAACAACTGAACTTTAGAGACTTCTTCCGCGATTCAATGAATAGTTTCATTGATAAGACTCTTGGAAAAGGGGTTGTTGAAATACTCATCAACCAGTATAGTCTATTTCAATCCGTCTTCACCAATCCCTCCTGATGATTCCAAGTTATTGAAGACGAAACTCGAACTAGGGCTGACTCTCCTAGTGGCTCGGCTTGGTCTCGCTCCCGCACGCCTGGACTTCGACTCACCGAGGAGAAGGTAAGTACTGTTACATCGTTTCTTCTGAAGTGATATAGATCAATGCCTGGACTTGGGGGGGGGGGGGGGGGGGGCGTTGGCCCCCGGGAAAATGTTTGCAGATGCGACCATGAATCGAACCAGGTCGAAACATTCAGCTGTTGACGGACAAACTTTGCCGGAACGTCTACCGCAAATGAAAGATGGCCAGGCCCCAGTTCCCAGGGTTAGGGTATTCCCTATTATGAGCCTACTCAGATCAGAACTCAACTAGTTGCTCGAAACCTATATGACCTACCCGCTTATGCTGGGATATTTTGTTACATATACATATATTTTTCACTTTAATGAAATAAAGCGAGATTGGCATGCTTCCCTGCGTTAGTGTGCCAATCTCATTTTCCAGGAGTTGTAGACGAGCATCGTTAGCTCGGGAAAATAGCGCAGCAAACGAGTCCCAAGCCTCTTTCGGAGTCTTGGCTTCCCGAATGTGCTCTAACAGTTCCTTCTGCACCGATGCTTTGATAACAAACATCGCCTTCCCAGCTCAGCTCGGATTTTCCACTTCCGCAACGCTTCCCCGTTCACCGGAGTGTTTTCTGGTGGATCAACATCTGAACCAGCGACTGTCTTCCGGAGGAACTACTTCGTTAGGATTGGGGAATTGCTACGATTCTTCCTGAATAGCCTTGATTCTCCCGTCAAGAATCACTTTGAAAGTCTTACCTAAACTCTCTTTCTGCATCCGTCATTATAATTCACTTGACTATGTCTTCAATTTGAATGAAGATTCATCTTTAGAAAGATTCACTTGACCTCTGGGCCCTCAGGTTATTTAAAGGGTCTTGTCTTCAACCTCTTTGGCTGCCAAAGGCTTCGACTTTCAATTCTAACTCGCATTTGGTTTTTCGGCCAAAATTCTTTGAAGATGGTCGAGTAGGTCATACTCGGGCGCGGGATGAGACATTGGCGCAGGAGCGCTCAAAAATTCAATGGGCTGCGTAGGGATATTGACGGTCCTAGTATATACAATTGAAAAAGAAAAGAAATGATCAAAATGGAAATTCTTTTCAATATCTAATACATTCTTTTCTATCCTTGCTTGCTCTACCCTTCCTACTAGGGTAGAGATTCAAACAACAAAGAACCTAGCTACTAGTAAATAATCGCATCTCCTTTCCTTGCTTATCTCTCTTGAGCCCTCTATCATGAACTAAAAGCAGAAAGAGCATAACCATATATATAACTGAGAATCGGTTGCCGCTGTTCTCTTTCTTGAAAGAGCAATGGAAGCGGGTTTAAGGCGAGTGGAGGGAATACCGTTGGGCGTATGGAGTTGGCCCATTTCAAACTTGGAAGAACAACCATGCTCAACCAATAGGCCAAGAAAGCCACAAGTTCTCCTAAAAGGCTATACTCTGGACGATCCCTCATCCTCTAGTGCAAGTCTATTAAATCCTTAGAGTGACAGTTGCAGAATCTGTAGAAAGTATGATAAAAGTGATAAGAATATGAGAAGTATGTATATAATAAAAGATGATTGATTAATGGTTTGAAATTACCAAAATGCTCTGGAGAAATGGACAAGCCACTGCAAAGGAGAAATCTTATAGATATCTGGGAATTTAGACATCTCTTTGAAAAGTTCAGTGGTTGTTTCTGACACAAAAGTCTCTCGCTCAGGCTAAGAAAAATAGGCAAACTCTTCATTTGTGGGCACATATTCATCAAAGAACTTCCCTGTCAACGGAAGACTAGCAATTCGATGGATATCCCAAAGTGTAGCACTTACTTCGCCGGCTGGGAGATGAAATGAGTTGTTGACAGGACACCAATAATTCAGAAAACCCTTAAGGACTATGAAGTCTTTACAGAAGTATTATGACGTAACTTCTATAGTATTGTACAGGTCGATCTTTATCAATGTCGTAGCATGCTTTGTTAGAATTGCTTTCGCCCACTTCGTATAATAAGCGCGAGGAGACAAGAAGCCTCCGGTTCTGAATTCTTCAGGCCCCCAGATCAATTCACAATTTTTGAATCGTTGTTGGACAGTTTCATAGAAATGGGTTGGGAATAAAGCATGAGGATCGTGAGAAGGAACAAGAAACTTCATTGGATGGACTTCACATATTCGTTGCCTCGATCTTTGGTGGATAAAATCCCTTCCAAGATGTGTGGCTCTTTTAGTACCCAATTTGCAGTAAACATCAACTTCTCTCCGTCCATTTGATCTAAGGGTTCGTTGTTGGTGATAGACTAGTGGCGGTCGAGGTTTAATGGGATGATAACCATTCCTTCTCTGAATGGATTATCAAATTTTATGATGCCCTATTTGAGTCGGACCATATCCCAAGAGTTTTGAAGTTTCTTCTTACTGTGTTCCCTAATTTTCTCCTAGAATTCTTCAGCTTTATTTCGACAAGACTTTCTCTTTGATATTGATGGAGGCGGAGTATCTTCCCTTACGTGCGGTCTTTGGCTATCAGTCTGGAGATGAGCCGTTGATTTTAGGGCGAGGTGGTCTTTCGATATCTTCCATTGCAATTGCTCTATGAATGGGAGAAGAGAGTGCACTGATATGGTCAACGAAATCAAAAGTCGGAAGAACAGGCTATTTAATGTATGCGGGACATTTGATTGTAGTTTTGAAAATTTCTTAAATGGTTCTGGTTATGAAGAAGGAGGAGAAGACTCAGGTGCCTGGAAAGAAGACGGGTTTGACAACTAAGGGTGAGAAGGTTCGGAAGTAGGAGGCTCTATTAAGCGATATGTTCTTTTCGTACAAGCCATTTTGAAACAGTAAAAAGTACTAAAGGTTTAGGGAAAGGGTTTCCTGAAGAAATGGAGAAAAGTCTTGAAAGACTTAAGAAATCTAAGTGATAGAAGGAAATTTCATACTTAGAATTTTTTGGTGAAGACCGGTTGCACGGGTGCGCACAACGAAAGTTGGTTGCGCAGGAGTGTGGAGAGGAAATAAGTTTCGTGTAGATGGAAATATGTTGCACAGGGTTTGCGCACAAATGAAAGTCGTTGCGTGGAAAATCGCCAGAGAAGTAGAGGTTCAACAAGAATGGAAGAAGTGAGGAAATGAGGACTGAGTCCACTATTTATAGGGGAAATGGGTGTTGCGTGGAGGTTACACGCAACGACTAATAAAAATGAAGGATTGATCATTGATCCTACTTATTTATTTAACAAAGAAAGAAACAACAAATAAAGGATCAAAGGGACATCTGTTGAGGCATAAAAATTGAAGATTGAAGTATAAATCAGAAAGAGGATTAGAGAAAGGAAGAACAAATGAAGAAAAAAGAGAAAATAGGGAAATCATTATGTTGTGTGCACCCGAGTAAAGAGCATTTTTTGCGTGGGCTCCCGCAACACTAATATTGGTTGCGTAGGATCGCGCAACACTAGATTAATCGGGATGGGCTAGTTAGCTGAGATATTATGAAAAATGGGCCCCATCGCACAAAGATCAAAACTCCAGAGAAGAAGAAGACGAAGACTCCGAAGGTATTTCGGAGAAGAAGGAAAAGAAGACAGAGTGGGTTTTTACCAATTGCGATGGACCGCACAACAACATGTTGTTGCGCATGAGTTATTTCAAAGAGCCTAAACTCTTCTGATATATTCGAATGTTCAAGTGTTTCTTCTATTCAGATTCATGTTTTGGATAAACTGAAGAAGAAGATATAGGATATTTACATCTGCACAATACTTTTCTTGCCGAGATGGACAAATCACAAGCCGAAATGCTGCCAGATTTCATATTCGAATCTATTTTAAACTTGTATTTCATATATTCTATCTTAGAATTAAGGGATAAGAGGATGTAAACGAATTCAGAAGTAATAAACATATTATGATGATCACTCTCTTTATTCTTCTTCTATTATTATTGAATAAGATAATTCCCAAATCAAATACATTCATTTCTTGTCGAAACAGAGTCAAAGTTGATCAATTTGGATCAAGCCGCTATATTGATTATGGCATGCCCACATAATTAAAAAAAAATCGAATAGCCAACATTTTTTAACATGCCCGGTGGGACACAAATTACTTGGTATATTGATATATAATCGTTCATTTCCATGATTTCTTTCTTTATATGGATGTTCTCTTTCTTGAAACTTTTTGAACCTCCTTCTTGTAATATCCCAGCATCATGCTTTCTCCGAGTCATCATCATTTGCTTTCCTGAGCGTAGCGTAACCACAACCATTTCTTCATTTCCTTTTGATGGAGAGCTAACCAATTATGTCGTTGTCTCTACAATGGGTATGTTATAATTTTCTTGGGGTTGACTACTTAATGCTGTTAACAGTTCTTGAACAATCTCTAGCGACTTTATAGACTGTTGGATCAGTTTGTGCCTGAGGATGGTTGCTTGTATATATTCTGTTACCATAGTTGCTTCAAACACATGTAGTGAAAGATGACAGGAGCGTATGTTCTACCATTGCCTGATGAAACCTAGCACATCTTCTATGGGGTGTTAAACGGTTCATTGTAGTTGTGTTTTAAGTATTCGAGTATTATACTTACAAAATCACAAGACAAAAACTTCTCTTATCTCTTTCCAAGACCGAAAAACTTCTGATGGTAAAGCCAGATACCATGCCATCGCCTCACTAGGCACAATCAGTGAGTATACAAAAGTTTTCAATAAGTAGTCTTCTGAAATGTTCCCTCGAAAATAAGTTGCTTTCTCATAAGATATCAAATGTTCTACTAGTGATTGTGTCCCCTTTCATACATTACAAACTTCGAGAATTCTAGCATATGCCCGATTTTGGTAGACGAAAATGTAACGACTCGAAAATTTCTATACAATGGCCCGAGTACCACCTTAGGCAGAAATCGCTTAGGATCAAATCCTTTAGAAATTTGACAAAGTTAACTAAGTGCTAAACTAGATTAGCCATGAAATTCGTTTGAATCACTTTAAATACGATTTGCAAGACCCAAAACTTGTAGAATCGTTGATGCTAGGTTACCCTAAAGTCTAGGATCAAACTCATTACCCGACTGCTCTTGGGAGCACATTGAATCTCCGTATCAGGTCTGAACCACACATCGGGAGTCCGAATAATACGAAATTAAGGACTTCGGACCGCCTGGCTGGGCTTGACAACCATCTCGGAAATCAAATCCAGATAGTGTCCCACGGCTGTTCGCTTGAGGCCGGAGTGAGGAGTGTGAAAATACTTGATTTTCTTTACAAATAAAATATCTCAAATAGTAATCTGGCACGTGTCGCTTGCGGACATTTTGTAAGCAACCAGACCATCAGAATCTGACCCAAATACACCCTCGGATCAGGAAAAATTTCATAAACATATCCATGTACTTGGAATTTCTGATCGAAATCCGCTGACCGTTGAACTAAAACTGGTCCGCCACGCGTGATCTGGAAACCCTACTGGAACAAAAACTTAACTCCACCTAGATCCAAGGTTGGTGAGCTTAAGTCCGACCTTTGGCTCAAGGAGGCCCGCCAGAAGTCCTCCGTTGAGCTGAAACTAGACGCTTTGGTTATAACCTAAGTATGCCTAGACCTTAAGTCTATTTTGGAGTGTTTTTAGGCTATATAAGGACCTTAGAACCCTCTCTCTCACAGCCATACGAATTTGAGAGAAACCCTAGAGAGAGAAGAGAGAAAAGAGAGAAAAGGTGTGAGACAAGTGGGAGAAACTCCCTAATACTTTCCCCTGCCATTTTACGAGCTGAATCACTCAAGTCTTATCGCTTTCCCAGTGAATCTGACTTCGTTTCTAGGTAAGAAACCCTAACCCTAACCTTTTTTGGAGTTGCAAAGTTGTAGGTTATGAAATATCTAACCTATTTCATTCTATAGGATACCAAACTGCCGAATACGGAAGCTTGGCAAACCTATCGTGTTCGTTACGATTCTACGGTAAAAGTTGAGGACTTTAGGTGTATAAGTTACAGTTTTCAACGCTTTCAATGTCAGATAATGATAGATTCATGATCTGCATGCAATTGCACATGTACAAAGTGCTGTCTGTTTTTCGTTTCGATTAAAGATGAAAAATATGGAATTCTACATACTCTAGGTATTTGTAGAAAGTACCGTATACGTACAAATTTTGGAAATGTGTTTGACATGATTATTCGTTGCATGAATATATTATATATGGATAAATTACTTGTTTGGCGAAAGGACTCACCCTAATACATGTTTTGCTTATATACACTATGTATGTTGAAATTGTGTATTCTAAAAAGTACCGTATACGGATAAATTTTGGAGATGTGTTTGCCATGATTATTTGCTGTATGAATATATTATATATGGATAAAATACTTAGTGAAAAGATAGCCCTAATACATGTTTTGCTAACATACACCATGTATGTTGAAGTAGTGTATTTTAAGTGTTTGTGAAAATGCTTGTGAGAGTAAGTGCTTAGATGATAGTGTCTTAGGTAGGTGTTGAGATGGGATTCTCAACTACCTTAGAGACGTATATGATTTCCTCCATGTTGGCTGTTTAATGTAACCGCTTACTTATGAGATATACGTATTTGTATTCCTGTTTATATAGTGCTTTATAACATGCTTCATGATATGCTGTTAACATGCTTGAATCACTTTGTTTAATATGCTTTACTCTACATGCTCTAGATAAGGATTGATTGAGTTTGGGACTATGATTATAGTCCAGACATTCGGTACCAGACTTGAGATCGTGGTTGAGATTCATTTCGCCACGTGAGATGTGTTCGACGAACCCTAGTCGTACTTTGGTTGGGGATAGTGGTTGGCCACATGAAGTGCTTATGCGCTTCATATCATTCAACTTGTTGTGCGCTCGAGCTAACCGAGCTCATCAAGTAACCCGTTATGTCTTATGTATGTTCACCATGTTTGGACGCTACTGCTTGAACCTAGGGTACCAAACTTACCAGTGAAATCCCGTTAACTGTGGTACCTCGATTCGCTAAGACTCATGAGTCGGGGCATGGTGGTATGGGACATCGTGGTCGAGCTATCGGACTACGCTGGGGCCACGTGCCTCCCCGTAGTGACCAGTGAGTAACCAGACTCGTGAGTCGATTATGGTGGTATGGGACACTATATTCGAGCTGTCGGCCTACACTGATTGGTGACGAGCCCTTTGTAGTGACCTCGAGCATACTCTGAATTTGCGGTGAGGCGACGAGTTTTGCCGCAGTGTATAGAGTATGAACTAGGCCTGTATCAGCTTAGTGATGAACCGTTAAAAAGGTGATGGGGGAGTGGTGTAACCATTATGCGTAACCGCCCTGACAGCCTTTGCAGCGACCTAGAAATACACTATCGTATGAGATTAACTAGGACTGACGACCCTAAAATGGATCATGTTTGGGAATGATACAAAGGAGGTACCTTAGTTTCCCAATTCTGCTGTTTGAAATGGACTAATAACTACTCGGTAATCATGCTCATCATCGCACTGCATGTGCCTGGTAGATGTGGAGCACTGAGGGATGAACGCATGTCGCGAACGTAAGATGGTGTCGCTTGAGGGTGGTTTGGCAAGGGCATTCATCATGTCATTTCATACTTGCATTAAATAAGAGTAGTTAGGATTGTTTGATTGTACTGCTTTATCATTACTGCTTGACTGAATTGATAACATGTTAACCTATGCTTTATTGTTCCACTGAGTTAGCTACTCACTCCCACGTTACGGGACGGTGTTGTACACACCAACCAGACTTTGTCTCAGGTGTAGATGATACGTCGACTCAGGAGGCTGAGCCAGACTACGATGAGGACCAGGATGAGTTCTCATACATGCAGTACTCAGACGGCTTTGCTTAGGCTGACTGGATCGCGGGGATTTCAGGATTTATCTTTTTAGTTGTATTTTGACCTTTTGATTCAGAAATAATACATGTATATGGTTACTCAGTTAGTGTTCATACTCTAGAGATTGAGATGGTTTTGTTTCTTTACGTACCTTATATATACAGTTTCAGTCTTCCGCTTGCCTTTATACAATTGATCTAGAGTATGAATTACTGTTTTGGTATAATCTCATTCATGTTTATTGCACTGACATAGACAACATTTAATCATCATTATCTATGTTGCATAAGTGACGCGTTGGAACTCGGGAGTTGAGTTTATGCTCGACCCCCGATTTTCAGGGTGTTACAAGTTGGTATCAAAGCATGATTTTGATTAAACCAGACCTGAGTTATGTTTCCACGATGTACACTGACGCATTACAACTTAGGAGGGTGCGAGAATAATATAGAAACAATCATAGGTTTCCCCGATTTCGCCATTTGGCGAAGTTCATCGAAAACGAACGTTTTGATCGAGTTCGTACTCGATCCTGATCGCACGAGTCGATCCCAAATCACTTCTAGACCGTCTATTGACGTGTCTAGATCACAATACACCTCATCCCAGCAGTCAAAGATCTGTAAATGTATGTGTCCGAAAGTGCCCGAAACTACCCGAAATTGAGCGAATCGGGGTCGGGGGCCTACCCACATTAATCTAGGGGTACCCAGGGTGGGACCCAGGGTTTTTTGGGGCCTAGGGGATAGGAGGGTCACGCCCATGGGGCGAGCCCTCAAAATCTGGACAGTTGGTCGGCGAGGCCTCGCCGGATTTTGGGCTAGGCTGGGCCCACGGCTTGGGCCGATCGTGTTTGGGGGTCTAATAAACCCCCTGACATAGGTCCCATTCATTTTCAATTTCCCAAACTCCTACTTCCTTCACAAACCCACCTTCAAGCCTTTTTTCCCTCTACACTTGCTGTCTCCTCTCTCCAATCGCTCTTCCAATCGTCCTCTCTGCTTGTTTTGACCACAACCCATCCATTCCCATCGTCCACAGCAGTCCCTTCCTTCCTACCTTCTCCGTTTCTCTTGTTTGAGCTCTCACACCCCCATTTGGAGCTCAAAAATTGTGTGAGCTTCCTCACCCATCTTATCTCTCCATTTTCCTTCTTCATTCACTGTCCTTTGGGCCTTTACAAGACCTGTTGAGCCTCCTATCCGTGGAGAACTCACATTTTCAACCCCTTCTCTCTTTTTCCTTCATTTTCTATGGCCCTTTTTGAAATCATTATGGCCATTTTCTCCATATCCTCTCTCTTTTCTCTCATGGAAAAGAGAAAGAGCGCCGCTGATAAGGCTGGGCCTAGTCACCCTACACGTTCAAGGCGGCTAAGAGGCACCGCCGCTAGCCCAAGCGTTGCCCGGGAATTTTGAACGAAGCTGGATCTTGATCCCCGACTTCCTGCTGAACGAGCTCAGTTGGCGGCACTGCCCCATGAAGTGTATGAGGATCTTAGGGTTCTCTTTGAAGCCCAGGTGGATGGGCGACTCTTCGGTGAATACTACTTATTCGAGCAAGTGGAGGCGGCCCACTAGGGTCCGCTATTTGAGGCTAGAGGTCACGCCAATCCTAGTACTATCCGAGCCTTCTACGCCAACATTCGTGAGCCTACACTGGAACCTTTGCAGTTCCGGCTCTTAGTTGGGGTGGATCTGTTTGCCACTGTTGATGTGAGAGTGATTGCGCGGCTTATGAATATGCCCCTTGATGACGTGCATGCTAGCGAACAGAATCTGGGGACTGCTCGTGAAAGGGATCATCGCACACGTTACCTTTGTGGTGGCCGACTGGTTGAGTGGTAGCTGAATAAAAGACTGCTAGCGTCCCACATGTTAGACGACTTCCGCCTACTACATCACATCTTCACATACAACCTCTACCCCCGACACAGTAATCGCAGCGAGTGTACGCGACTCATGGTAGACTTTCTGTACCAAGTAGGGCAAAGGGCGAACTTGTGCGTGCCTACATTTGTGTTGCGATAGATTGTGAGTATTGCACGCTCCACCAGGAACTCTGATTCTCTTCCCTTCGGCCGACTCATATGCAGGATTGCACGGGAGTTTGGCTATAGTCTGGGGGTGGAAAGGCCAGCACCGATCCATCAAATCGACGAGAATACTCTCCATCAAATGAAACTTGGGGCACGGCGACGACGGGCCCGACATGAGGAGAGCGAGGATGAGTTTGAGAGTGAAGGAGAAGAGAGTGAAGATGGGAGTCGTGATGAAATAGAAGAAGAAGAAGGGAAACCTCAGACCCAAGATATAGAGGAGAGTTCACCTCCTGCAGCTCAGGAGCAGGGCACTGATCGGGCTACCGTAGATACGTGTTTAGCCCATCTTGAGGAGGGCCAAGCCGCCCTGCAACAGGAAGTCGGGCGGGTCCGAACAAAGCTCAGCAAGGTGTCTCGCACCTTAAAGGCCATCCTATGCTGTCTACAGGACAAGAATGCCCTTCCTCCATCGCCTGGCTCGGATGCCTAGCCATCCATACTGCTATTTTGTAGTTGTTTTGGTTTCCTCTGTAGTAGGTTTATGTTTCATGTTGATAATGTAGTAGTTAGTAGTATATTTTAAGTGTTTGATGTTGTGGATGTAATTCGCTCACATGTAATTTCTATCATGATTCATGTAACTCTGTATTCCATGTATTATGACAATTTTGGGTAAATGAAAAGCATGCAGCCCCTTTTGCTATGAGATGTTTGGAATGCTTAAAGTGCTTGTATAATGTGTTGCTATGCTTTATCTCACATACGTTGCACCCTATGTTGTATAGGGCATGCCGCGACAGTATACACGAAGTACGGCACACCTCCTTCTCACTGACTCGATGGACTAGACTCCTCGTAGAGGTGGTCCTACGGACCGAGGTTTAGACTGAGATCAGCCTCCTGCTGGTCCTACTGGTGGACTGCCACCTTATATACCCCCGGTTCGCGAGCAGTACCGGACATCCTCATCTGCACAGCATGACCCACAGGCTGCTCCACCTCCCGACAGGTTTGAGCAGATGATGATGCTGATGCAGCAGCAGCATCAGCAGCTTCTTGCGGTCTTATTAGCTCAGGGTGGTAGTGCGGCTCCACCTTCATCATCTACACGACCAGAGACCGCAGAGCCTCCTGCTCAGGCTGAGGCTATACCTCCCCCTGCGTCTACTGTACCCCCTACTGGAGATGTTGGTACTCGTGGCCTACTCGAGCGATTCCAGCGCTTGAGGCCTCCCACATTCACGGGTTCTCACAAACCCGAGGAGGCTGAGTTTTAGCTAGACCGCATCTCTAAGATGCTACGGATGCTGCACTGTACTGAGGCAGAGCAGGTCGAGTTGGTCACTTTCATGTTCGAGAGAGAGGCCAACCTGTGGTGGGACAGTGTGCTGCGGTCTGTCGCAGTGGGCTATGTGTGGACTTGGGCAGCATTTGAGTTTTGGTTCTACGAGAAGTATTACCCACAGACCTACAGACACGAGCGAGAGGATGAGTTTTTACGCCTCAGGCAGAGAGGCATGACAGTCACTGAGTACGAGCATCGCTTTACGGATTTGGGCCGCTTTGTCCCGACCATCCTTGTTGATGAGCAGATGCGGATACGCCATTTTTCTGGGGGTTTGCGGCCTGATAGACGGTCGAAGATGTGCTGTATCAGTATACCTTCTTACGCGGCGCTGGTTCACATGTCTATGATGGCCGAGCAGGATGTTGATCGGCTGACTCGTTCTCGTGGTACTATGGTCACGAGACCACGACCTGATGCACAGAGTAGGCCTTTCCTCGGTAAGAGGCCTCGCATTGACTCTCCCCCCAGGATCACAGCGCCAATACTTCTGATGAGGCACCCAGGAGTGATCTGTTCTTTCTGCGGGAAACCGGGTCATCCTGCAGAGAGCTGTTTTTCACGTATGAGGGTTAGTGGGTTCTCACCACCGTAGAGGCTGGATTGCCCTCACCCTCAGGCCATATCAGCTCCACCTCTACGGACTGCCCCTGCTCATCCGTCTTTCAGACCACCTGCACCTCGCTTCCTGTCGCCTCAACGGCCCATGGTACCTCAGCCTAACTGATCTCAGCAGGCTCGTGTTCATGCGCTTACAACAGAGGAACCAAATGCTGCACCTTCAGCACCTATGGCCTTCGAGGTCACTACACATGTACAAGGTATTCCAGTCTTTCTATTGGTAGACACCGGGTCTACTACCTCTATTGTTTCATGTGCTGTGGTCAAGCGACTAGGGTTGGAAACTAGTCCTATGATTGGGATGAGACTCCTTACTGCCATAGGGACTTTCTCAGACTCCACTACGATGTGTAGGGGTTGTTTGATAGACCTAGGGAGCAGGACTGTGGCTGTCGACCTGTTGGTCGCACCACTCCATCATTATGATGTGATTCTCGACATGGACTGGCTCGTGGAGATGAATGCCGAGATCGATTGCGATACTCGGATCATGACAGCACGTGGACCTGACGGTACGGTCTTTACTTTCCCAGTGCAGGTCAGTTGGTATTACCGCATCAGTAGTTACGCTACCCTATTAGAGCAGGTTGATGGTCCGACGTTGGGAAATATGCCTGTGGTTCAGGATTTTACAGATGTGTTTGCGACGATTCCTGGTTTGCCTCCTTGGCGCGAGATCGACTTCACCATTGATCTTACGCCTGGTGCGACACCTATCTCATTGCCGACTTATCGTATGCCTCCATGTGAGATGGAGAAGCTGAGGAAACAGATTGACGGGTTGCTAGAGAAGGGTTTCATTTGACCTAGTGTGTCCCCTTGGGGTGCACCCGTGTTGTTTGTAAGGAAGAAGGATGGTTCTCAGAGATTGTGTATTGATTATCATAGGTTGAACCAGGTCACCGTGAAGACCAAGTATCCTTTGCCCAGGATAGATGATCTGTTTGATCAGTTGAAGGGGGCGAAGTACTTTTCGAAGATTGATCTGCAGTCCAGGTATCATCAGCTGCGCGTCAGAGATGAGGACGTGCAGAAGACGGCTTTCAGGACATGCTTTGGGCATTACGAATTTCTAGTGATGTCGTTCGGTCTTACAAACGCACCGGCCGTGTTCATGGACCTAATGAGCAGGGTATTTCGGCCATTCCTATACTGATTCATCATTGTCTTTATTGATGACATTCTGATATACTCTACGAGTCAGGAGGAGCACGAGGAGCACTTAAGAGCGGTGTTGGATACGTTGAAGAAGAACCAGTTGTTCGCGCAATATAAGAAGTGCGACTTCTGGCAGGAAGAAGTCAAGTTCCTCGAACATGTAGTGTCCAAGGATGGGATAGCAGTGGATCTTGCTAAGGTAGCCACGGTTCAGGATTGGCAGCAGCCTGGCTCGGTTACCGAAGTGAGGAGTTTCCTTAGTCTGACAGGGTATTATAGACGCTTCATTCGGGACTTCTCGAAGATTGCCAGGCCGTTGTCTCAGTTGACACGGAAGGACCTGAAGTTCACCTGGAATGAGAAGGCGGAAGCAGCTTTCAAGAAGCTAAAGGACAGGTTGACGTCCGCCCCTGTGCTAGTATTGCTAGAGCAAGGGGTTAAGTATACGATATACACTAACGCGTCTCGCGTTGGTTTGGGTTGTGTCCTTATGTAGAAGGACAGGGTGTTTTCGTATGCCTCGAGATAATTAAGGAAGCACGAGGAGAATTACCCTACACATGACCTGGAGTTGGTAGCTGTCATCTTTGCATTGAAGCTTTGGAGACATTACCTCTATGGAGAGGAGTTCGAGCTTTTCTGCGGCCACAAGAGCCTTAAGTATATATTCACGCAGCGAGACTTGAATATGAGACAACGCCGATGGATGGAGACCTTGAAAGACTTCAAGTTCGAGGTTTCCTACCATCCTGGCAAGGCGAACCTTATGGCAAACGCGTTGAGCCGTAAGAAGGCTATAATATTTGTGGCTCCGTTGATGATAACAGAGTGGGACATGGTTGAGTTCGTGCGGGACTTCGAGCAGAGACTCACCGTGGAGGAGCCATTTGAGTGTGTTGCGCACGTTCGGGTGCAACCACTTATTGATGATAGGATCATTGAGGCCCAGAAGGGCGATGAACGGTTGTCTGAGCTTCGAGAGCAAGCTAGCGACGCCGAGGACTCTGAGTGGAGAGTTGGTTCTGATGGGGGTCTACGATTCCGTGGCCGCCTATGCGTTCCTGACATACCTGACTTGAGACATGAGCTTCTCGAGTCTGCCCATAACTCGAAGCTCGTGATGCATCCTGGTAGTACGAAGATTACCGGGATATGAGACGGTCGTATTGGTGGGACAACATGAAGGTGCATATAGCAGAGTATGTGTCTCGTTATTTAACGTGCCAACAGGTCAAGGCAAAACATCGCCGACCTCCTGGACTGCTTCAGCCCATGCCCATAGCAGAATGGAAGTGGGACTTCATTTCCATGGATTTCATATCAGGGTTGCCGAAGACGAGGAAGGGACACGATTCCATTTGGGTGATTGTGGACCGATTGACCAAATCGGCCCATTTTCACCCTATCAGAGTTACGAACTCTGCAGATGATTTGGCCAGATTGTACATCAGAGAGATCGTCCGTCTGTATGGGGTTCCTTTAGAGATCGTGTCGGATAGAGACACTCGGTTCACATCTATCTTCTGGACTCGTATCCAGGAAGCGATGGGTGTGAAGATGAAGTTTAGTACGGCGTTTCATCCTCAGACTGACGGGCAGACAGAGCGGGTGAATCAGATTCTGAAGGATATGTTGCGAGCATGTGTGTTGGACTTCAAGGATAGTTGGGATGACTGTCTGCCTTACGCAGAGTTTGCTTACAACAACAGCTTCCAGGCGAGTATTGGTATGGCTCCATATGAGGCCCTGTATGGTCGCCCTTGCAGAACACCGCATTGTTGGGCTGAGGTTGGCGAGCGTAGCTTGATTGGCCCAGAGTTGGTTCAGGCGACCTCAGAGAAGATCGACATTATCAGGCGTCGACTTCTTACAGCGCAGAGCAGGCAGAATAGCTACGCCGATACGAGGCGGAGACCGTTTGAGTTTGAAGTTGGAGACCATGTGTTTCTCAGAGTTTCCCTTATGAAGGAAGTCCTTTGGTTCGGGAAGAAGGGGAAGCTCACATTGAGGTTTATCGGTCCGTTTTAGATACTGGATCGAGTGGGTGCTATGGCATATCGTCTCACTTTGCTCACACCACTTGCAGCTGTACACAATGTATTTTATGTATCTATGCTAAAGAAGTACATTCCTGATCCTTCACATATCATCAGATGGGAGCAGGTACAGGTGAGCGAGGATGTTACGTATGAGCTGCGTCCGACGCGTATCCTTGACAGGAAGGAGCAGGTACTGCGTAGCAAGGTGATTCCACTCGTGAAGGTACTGTGGACACATCATAGAGAGGAGGAAGCTACGTGGGAGATAGAGGCTGAGGTCAAAAAGAACAACCCTCAGATTCTTGAGGAGTACGAAAAGGTACAAATTTCGAGGGCAAAATTTTTGTTTAAGCGGGGTAGATTGTAACGACTCGAAAATTTCTATGCAATGGCCCGAGTACCACCTCAGGCAGAAATCGCTTAGGATCAAATCCTTTAGAAATTTGACAAAGTTAACTAAGTGCTAAACTAGATTAACCATGAAATTCGTTTGAATCGCTTTAAATACGATCTGCAAGACCCAAAACTTATAGAATCGTTGACGCTAGGTTACCCTAAAGTCTAGGATCAAACTCATTACTCGACTGTTCTTGGGAGCATATTGAAACTCCGTATCAGGTCTGGACCGCACGTCGGGAGTCCGAATAATACGAAGTTAAGGACTTCGGACCGCCTCGCTGGACTTGACAACCATCTCGGAAATCAAATCCAGACAGTGTCCCACAACTGTTCGCTTGAGTCCGGAGCGAGAAGTGTGAAAATACTTGATTTTCTTTACAAATAAAATATCTCAAATAGTAATCTGGCACATGTCGCTGGCGGACATTTTGTAAGCAATCAGACCGTCAGAATCTGACCCAAATACACCCTCGGATCAGGAAAAATTTTATAAATATATCCATGTACTTGAAATTTCTGATCGAAATCCGCTTACCGTTGAACTGAAACTGGTCCGCCACGCGTGATCTGGAAACCCTACTGGAACGAAAACTTAACTCCACCTAGATCCAAGGTTGGTGAGCTTAAGTCCGACCTTTGGCTCAAGGAGGCCTGCCAGAAGTCCTCCGTTGAGCTGAAACTAGCTCGCTTTGGTTATAACCTAAGTATACCTAGACCTTAAGTCTATTTTGGAGTGTTTTTAGGTTATATAAGGACCTTAGAACCCTCTCTCTCACAGACATATGAATTTGAGAGAAACCCTAGAGAGAGAAGAGAGAAAAGAGAGAGAAGGTGTGAGACAAGTGGGAGAAACTCCCTAATACTTTCCCCTGCCATTCTACGAGCTGAATCACTCAAGTCTTATCGCTTTCCCGGCGAATCCGACTTCATTTCTAGGTAAGAAACCCTAACCCTAACCTGTTTTGGAGTTGCAAAGGTTGTAGGTTATAAAATAGCTAACATATTTCATTCTATAGGCTACCAAACTGCCGAATATGGAAGCTTGGCAAACCTATCGTATTCGTTACGATTCTACGGTAAAAGGTGAGGACTTTAGGTGTATAGGTTACGGTTTTCAACGCTTTCAATGTCAGATAATGATAGATTCATGATCTGTATGCAATTGTACATGTACAAAGTGCTATTTGTTTTCTGTTTCGATTAAAGATGAAAAATATGGAATTCTACATACTCTAGGTATTTGTAGAAAGTACAGTATACGTACAAATTTTGGAAATGTGTTAGACATGATTATTCGTTGTATGAATATATTATATATGGATAAATTACTTGTTTGGCGAAAGGACTCGCCCTAATACATGTTTTTCTTATATACACTATGTATGTTGAAATTGTGTATTCTAGAAAGTACTGTATACAGATAAATTTTGGAGATGTGTTTGCCATGATTATTTGCTGTATGAATATATTATATATGGATAAAATACTTGCTTGGTAAAAGGATAGCCCTAATACATGTTTTGCTAACATACACCATGTATGTTGAAGTAGTGTATTCTAAGTGTTTGTGAAAATGCTTGTGAGAGTAAGTGCTTAGATGATAGTGTCATAGGTAGGTGTTGAGATGGGATTCTCAACTACCTTAGAGACGTATATGATTTCTTCTATGTTGGCTGTTTAATGTAACCGCTTACTTATGAGATATATGTGTTTGTATTCCTGTTTATATAGTGCTTTATAACATGCTTCATGATATGCTGTTAACATGCTTGAATCACTTTGTTTAATATGCTTTACTCTACATGCTCTAGATAAGGATTGATTGAGTTTGGGACTATGATTATAGTCCAGACATTCGGTACCAGACTTGAGATCGTGGTTGAGATTCATTTCGCCACGTAAGATGTGTTTGACGAACCCAAGTCGTACTTCTATTGGCGATAGTAGTTGGCCACACGAAGTGCTTATGCGCTTCATATCGTTCAACTTGTTGTGCGCTCGAGCTAGCCGAGCTCGTCAAGTAATCCATTATGTCTTATGTATGTTCACCATGTTTGGACGCTACTGCTTGAACCTAGGGTACTAAACTTACCAGTGAAATCCCGTTAACCGTGGTACCTCGATCCGCTAAGACTCATGAGCCGGGCATGGTGGTATGGGACACCATGGTCGAGCTGTCGAGTTACGCTGGGGTCAAGTGCCTCCCCATAGTGACCAGTGAGCAACTAGACTCGTGAGCCGATTATGGTGGTATGGAACACTATATTCGAGCTGTCGGCCTACACTCATTGGTGACGAGCCCTTTGTAGTAACCTCGAGCATACTCTGAATTTGTGGTGAGGCGACGAGTTTTGCCGCAGTGTATAGAGTATGAACTAGGCCTGTATTAGCTTAGTGATGAACCGTTAAACAGGTGATGGGGGAGTGGTGTAACCATTGTACGTAACAGCCCTGATAGCCTTTGCAGCGACGTAGAAATACACTATCGTATGAGATTAACTAGGACTGACGACCCTAGAATGGATCATGTTTGGGAATGATACAAGGGAGGTACCTTAGTTTCCCAATTCTGCTGTTTAAAATGGACTAATAACTACTTGGTAATCATGCTCATCATCGCACTGCATGTGCCTGGTAGATGTGGAGCACTGAGGGATGAACGCATGTCGCGAACGTAAGATGGTGTCGCTTGAGGGTAGTTTGGCAAGGGCATTCATCATGTCATTTCATACTTGCATTAAATAAGAGTAGTTGGGATTGTTTGATTGTACTGCTTTATCATTACTGCTTGACTGAATTGATAATATGTTAACCTATGCTTTATTGTTCCACTGAGTTAGCTACTCACTCCCACATTACGGGACGGTGTTGTACACACCAACCAGACTTTGTCTCAGGTGTAGATGATACGTCGACTCTGGAGGCTGAGCCAGACTACAATGAGGACCAGGACGAGTTCTCATACATGCAGTACTCAGACGGCTTTGCTTAGGCTAACTGGATCGCGGGAATTTCAGGATTTATCTTTTTAGTTGTATTTTGACCTTTTGATTCAGAAATAATACATGTATATGGTTACTCAGTTAGTGTTCATACTCTGGAGATTGAGATGGTTTTGTTTCTTTACATACCTTATATATACAGTTTCAGTCTTCTGCTTGCCTTTATACAATTGATTTGGAGTATGAATTACTATTTTGGTATAATCTCACTCATGTTTATTGCACTGACACAGACAACATTTAATCATCATTATCTATGTTGCATAAGTGACGCGTTGGAAATCGGGAGTTGAGTTTATGCTCGACCCCCAATTTTCAGGGTGTTACAGAAAATGTCTTGAATGACTGAGATAATGTCTCGGCTAATATCTTTTGGACTTGTCTTGCATGCGTCTCACAAAGGAATGACTGACAGGTAGCTCGTTAGAAGGATTTAACTCTACAGTCGCCACCTCTTTCATTAAAGTAAGATGTGTATGGGGTTTATGCCTTTCCCTCATTCGTAATCCCATGCTCCTCACACATGACTTGACTATGGGACCCTCCAGTTATTCAAGTCGTTTACATAACTGCTAATAGCATTGCTCCATTTCAATACATACCGGAATGGGCATTCATCTATATTGACTCTGTCACACCCCAAACTCGAAAATCGGGTTCACAAAATTCCCGATCACCGAATCTGGTGCCGACAGCTTCCGTAGTACCCTATTTTTGGCTTCCAATGCCATACGCCAGATTCCGATCCTGGGATCCTACAAGGAGGATTTTTAACGTACATTTATCTTGTAAGAAGCATAACCACAAGTTTACCCAAATCACAAAGGCAACATCATCATCACATATCCACTAATATAAACAGTTGAATACAGTGCTGAAAGGGAAAAATACATATATCGAAAATCAAAGCTCTAGAAGACCACTGCACGGTCTAAGCTCAACGCTGCTGTGACCTAACGCCACCTGCACACATCTATTGTGCATAAGCTTATAAAAAGCTTAGAGGGTGGTGTAAGTGTGTGCGCAAGGTAAGTGTCAATTATGCAATATCAGAGCAATGCAAAAACATGTTGGCAAGTCCATAAATATCATCAGCCTTATCCAAGCTATGCGATGCAAAAACATAATAAGCCAATGTCATATACTGAGGAAACAATGCAATATGCAAATCCTGATGAGTCCACAAATACCGTCAACCTCATCTAGGCCATATAAAAGCAGAAACATAACAACCCAAAATGTCATATGCCGCAGATGTAATGCAATATGCGGTGTGAGTAAAATGACTAAGCCGGAGTGTGAAGTCGGGATGATAGTACATAGTATCACAGGCTATGGGGTCCATCACAAGGGACTTCTATCCAAACCAGTCCCATACCTAAATTTGGATAGTCAGACTCAATGTGGTAGACTCCTGATCGCAGGTCAGTCACGCGACCCAACTGAAATCCTGGCCATTATGAAGGTACACAACAATTAGTTGCGCACCACCAGCCCGAGTGGATAGTGAATGAATGAATGGATGGGTAAAATGCCGAGTATGCAACTCCTCCTAAATAAGTCCACATATCAGTATAGCTAATCTCTAGGATATCACCAGGGTCTAGTACACTCCACAATGGCTGCCGCCTCCCTAACCGCACAACCAACGAGTGGAAAAGACCTCACTATCTGCCTAGCCAGTAGTCTGCCAATACCTACCCAGCTTATCGATAGCGGACGCATTTGGGAGTTGGTCAAACTCAGCCTAGCTTACAGCCCCCTCACTCTGGTGGATAAGGCCACACCCCCTTCCAACCGACCACGATACAGTGGGAGATGCCGCCTACTGGTATTCGGCACCTAGGCGCTCATGTATCCACTCAGTCTAGACGTTGGAGTCTCCTCCAGTACCAGAGGATTCTGGGACTCTCACCCAAGGACATCCCATGTGTCCACAGTGTTAGAACCAAATATTTTCGGTATCCCATCTGGCCATCCACAATGAACCTATGGATGTCACAGCCTTGATATCGCCAGGGCGCCAAGTGATCATGTCTCCCCTAAATAACTCAGCCCAATGGCAATGCTATGATCAACCATTCCTCACAATAGGCATACAAATTATGCATATGGACATGTATCATGATGCTATGCTGTCACATACTCATAATTGGTATCGATAACCAGCATCGATAATCGGCCTCGATATTCGGCCTCAACAATCGGCCTAATAAAGGGCCTGAGGGAAGGTCACAATGTGGACATTTAACCATCATCGCCCATCAATGTGGATATTTAACCAACATTGCTCCCAAGGAGTGGCCCTCATAGGGCCAAACATATAGTGGGACCATGGTAACACACAAGGGCCTTATACACAACATAATGGGCCTCACACAAGGGCCTAATGTACATCACAATGGGCCTCACACAAAGGCCCAATATACATCACATCGGGCCTCATATACATCATATTGGGCCTCATCAAATGAGCCGCAATTACATCACATTGGGCCTCATCATATGGGCCTTATCACATCACAATTGGGCCACAACAATGGGCCTCATATACATCAAATGGGCCGCATCACATGGACCACATATACATCAAGTGGGCCCACCGACCTAGCCGGTCCATCTACACCATTCATCTATTTTTAGAGATCATTTTAGAGCATTACCCACAAAAATGAATCGATCGGAAGATCATCTGGACCATACCTGTAACGCCCTGAAAATCGGGGGTCGAGCATAAACTCAACTCCCAAGTTCCAACGCATCACTTATGCAACAAAATGAATGATGATTGAATGTTGCCGGTATTAGTGTAGTGAACATGAGTGAGATTAAGCCAAAACAACATATCATACTCTAGAGACAAGTGAATTAGCAAGCGGAAGACTGTGATAGATAAATAAAATATAAAAACTATGGTGAGTCTCCAGAGTGTGATAATGTTACCAGGTTAATTCATTATGAGTACAATTTCAAATTATACCAAGTTGTGGAAGTGTAATGTCTTCAATCCCAAACATATAGCCCCTTCAATGCAATACCAGGTCTTCATAGACCTATCAGAGAGCTACATGTAGGAGAACTCCTCCTCAACATCATAGTAGTAGTCCGGCTCTGCTTCATAAGCATCGCCATCACCTGAAACTCAACAAATCTGGTTGGTGTGTACAACACCGTCCCGTAACATGGGAGTGAGTGATTAACTCAGTGGAACAGTAAAGCATAGGTTAACATGTTATCATTCAGTCAAGCAGTAATGATAAAGCAGTACAATCAAACACTCCTAACTACTCTTATTAATGTAAGTATGAATGACATGATGAATGCCCTTGCCAAACCACCCTCATGCGACACCATCTTACGTTCGGGACATGCGTTCATCCTTCAGTGCTCCACATCTACCAGGCACATGCAGTGCGATGATGAGCATGATTACCGAGTAGTTATTAGTCTTTTCAAACAGCAGGATTGGGAAACTAAGGTACCTCCCTTGTATCATTTCCAAACATGATCCATTCTAGGGTCGTCAGTCCTAGTTAATCTCATACGATGGTGTATTTCTAGGTCGCTGCAAAGGCTGTCAGGGCTATTACACGCATTCGTTACACCACTTTCCCATCACCTTTTTAATGGTTCATCATTAAATTGATACAGGCCTAGTTCATACTCTATACACTGCGGTAAAACTCGTCGCCTCACCGCAAATTTAGAGTATGCTTGAGGTCACTACAAAGGGCTGTCAGGGCTGTTGCTCGCAATCGTTGTACCACTCCCCCATCACCTTATCAATGTAGGCCGACAACACGAATATAGTGTCCCATACCACCATAATCGACTCACAAGTCTGGTTGCTCACTGGTCACTACGGGGAGGCACGTGGCCCCAGCGTAGGCCGATAGCTCGACCACGGTGTCCCATACCACCATGCCCGGCTCATGAGTCTTAGCGGATCGAGGTACCATGGTTAACGGGATTTCACTGGTAAGTTTGGTACCCTAGGTTCAAGTAGTAGCGTCCAAACATGGTGAACATACATTAGACATATCGGGTTCGTTGACGAGCCTGACTAGCTCGAGCGCACAATCAATTGAACGACATGAAGTGCATAAGTACTTCGCGTGGCCTAACCACTGTCGCCAACTGAAGTACGACTCGGGTTCGTCAAACACATCTTACGTGGAGAAATGAATCTCAACCACGATCTCAAGTCTGGTACCGATTGTCTGGACTATAAACATAGTCCTAAACACAATCAACCCTTATTCACAGCATGTGGAGTAAAGAATAATAAACAAAGTAATTCAAGCATGTTACACGCATGTCATAAAGCATGTTATAAAGCATGTTATAAAACATGTTCTAAAGCACTATATAAACAGGAATACAAACACATATATTTCATAAGTAAGCGGTTAAAGTAAACAACCAACATGGAGGAAATCATATACGTCTCTAAGGTAGTTGAGAATCCCATCTCAACACCTACCTAAGGCACTATGATCCAAGCACTTACTCTCACAAGCATTTTCACAAACACTTAGAATACACTATTTCAACATACATAGTGTATGTTAGCAAAACATGTATTAGGGTGAGTCCTTTCGCCAAACAAGTAATTTACGCATATATAATATGTTCATACAACAAATAATCATGCCAAACACATCTCCAAAATTTATATGTATACCGTACTTTCTAGAATACATTATTTCAACATACATAGTGTATATTAGCAAAACAAGTATTAGGGCGAGTCCTTTTACCAAATCAGTATTTTATCCATACATAATATATTCATACAACAAATAATCATGGCAAACATATTTCCAAAATTTATACATATACGGTACTTTCTACAAATACCTAGAATATGTAAAATTCTATATTCTTCATCTTGAATCGAAACGAAAAACAGACAACACTTTGTACATGTACAATTGCATGCAGATCATGAATCTATCATTATCTGACATTGAAAGCGTTGAAAACTATAACTTATACACCTAAAGTCCTCACCTTTTATCGTAGAATCGAAACAAATAAGGTAAGTTTGCCAAGCTTCCGTATTCGGCAGTTTGGTAACCTATAGAATAAAATAGGTTAGCTATTTCATAACCTACAACCTTCACAACTCCAAAACAGATTAGGGTTAGGGTTTCTTACCTAGAAACGAAGTCAGAATCGCCGGGAAAGCGATGAGAATGGGGTGGTGCAGCTTGTGTAGCGGCAGGGGATAGTAGTAGGGAGTTTCTCCCACTTCTCTCACACTTTCTCTCTCTTTTCTCTCTTCTCTCTCTAGGGTTTCTCTCGAATTCATATGTCTATGAGAGAGAGGATTCTAAGGTCCTTATATAGCCTAAAAACACACTAAAATAGACTTATAGACAAGGTATACTTAGGTTATAACCAAAGTGACCCTATTCCAGCTCAACGGAGGACTTCTGGCGGGCCTCCTTGAGCCAAAGGTCGGACTTAAGCTCACCAACCTTGGATCTAGGTGGAGTTAAGTTTTCGTTTCAGTGAGATTCTGGTGGACTAGTTTCAGTTCAACGGTCAGCGGATCTCGATCTAAAATTCCAAGTACATGGATATGTTTATGAAAATTTTCCTGATCCGAGGGTGTATTTGGGTCGGATTCTGACAGTCTGGTTGCTTACAAAATGTCCGCAAGCGACACATGCCAGATTACTATTTGAGATATTTTATTTGTAAAGAAAATAAAGTATTTTCACACTCCTCGCTCCGGACTCAAGCGAACAGCCGTGGGACACTATCTGGATTTAATTTCTGAGATGATTGTCAAGCCCAGCGAGGCGGTCCTAAGTCCTTAACTTCGTATTATTCGGACTCCCGATGTGTGGTCCAGACCTGATACAGAGTTTCGAGATGCTCTCGAGAGCAGCCGGGTAATGAGATTGATCCTAGATTTTAGGGTACCCTAGCGTCAATGATTCTACAAGTTTTGGGTCTTGCAGATCGTATTTAAAGTGATTGGTGCTAATTTCACAGGTACTCTAGTTTCACACTGGCTAATTCTCACCTCATTTCTAAAGGATTTAGTCCTAAGTAATTTCCATCTGAGGTGGTACCTGGGCCTTTGTAGTTTGTATATAAAGTGATCCAAGTTATAATACTTAGCTAGTTTAAGATAGTGTCTAGGGTGAAAGTACTTAGAAAAATTGAAAGAACAAGGTGGTGAAGGGTGGAATTTGTGAAGGAAATGGGTTCAAAAGCGGTTTTAGACTTTGGGATTGAGTTCTGACAAGTTAATAAGGTGTTAGGATCGACCCATTACCTAAGGACGTCTAATCCCAGGTTGGCAAAAATCTGGGATGTTACAATACCACAAATAGTAGTGGAGATAATGATTTACACTGTTAAAACTTCACAGGGTCTACCATCACGTTTATTTTCCATCCAATCTGTTCATACAGTCACAAAGACCTGAATCAAGAAGAAAAACAAATATCATATTGATCCAGAATTCCTGTGATCCCTAAAGGATTTCAATAGTAGCCGTTCAATCCCCCACTGATATTTGCAGTGTGGTCTACCTGATAGGTGGATCTGAATATAACACATACATCATACGGGACCCACAGAGCTTGCAGACATCAATACAACAACTATTGTTGCTCATGGATCCCCACCGTCCAGATGGACGATGGGATGAAATACATAAATCACGATGGTTCCCCCACCGTCCAGATGGACAGTGCGGATATAATACATACCTTATTGATGGGTCCCACCGTCCAGATGGACGGTGAGAATTAAAACCCATACATCCTATTGGGATACCAAGTACACGTGGTGGGTCCCACGTGAAATTTAGAGCTATCCCATTCTCCCTGTAATGTCATGAGAAAAGAAAAAAAATAATAAAAAAGAAACATCTCTGTAATGTTTGGACAGTGTGGGTATATCTCACATACATCATACCTAGCCCCACATTTTTCAAGGTGGGCCCACCCCCACACATGCAACACGTGTGGGGGTGGGTCTCACACCAGGAGAACGGACAGACAGCGTGGATGTAATCCACATACATCAGGTGGAGTCCCATGGAGGGACGATGTGTATACAACACATCATCAAGGTAGGGCCACACGTTGGACGGTGATCCATGTGGGCCGTTGGCTCTATTGGGCTAGCCGGATGGATGGCTGGTTGTATGTACATCAGGTGGGTCAACATGTACGGGGCCCACCATCTGATCAAGCTGATATTTGTGTTTTTCCTTCATCCAGCGTCCAAGGTGGACGACATGGATGGAACATAGGTCAGGGCCCCACTGTCCAAAGCAATGGACCGTGGATGGCATGGATGAAAAGCATACATCAAGTGGGCCCTCACAGCTTGTACGGTGTGGATCAAGTGGGCCACACCCATCACAAGATAGAGAGAGAGAGAGAGACGGTGTGATGAGGGACCCCGCCACTATGGGTCCCTCAAGGATCTACAACACATACATCAAAACGGGTCCCATAACAAGTGGGCCTTACATCGAAATCAAGATTTTATGAACACCCACCGATTGCAAATCTTCTAGGCTCCTTGATTTCCCGAGCTCCTAAGCTTCCTCTTTGATGAAGGATGATGAGAGTTGAAGGGTTGGATGGTGAGGATCTTGGAGTAGGAAGTGGGCTACACCATAGCTTCTCCATGGGAAGCTTGGACGTCCTCTCCTTGGGAGTTGCTTGGGAGATGGACTTGAGAAAGAGAGAGAGAGAGAGAGAGAGAGAGAGAGAGAGAGAGGTGATGTAAGAGTGAGTGATGGGTGAGTGTAAGAAAGGGATGGGTGGAGAGAGAGAGAGAGAGAGTTGACTTTGGAAATGGGAGAGGGATGGGTTGTGTACTTGTTGTACCAGACTTAAGATTGATTGATTGATTGATTTGATGTTTGGTAGAGATTCTCTTGCGCGGCGTTTTCCTCGAAATAAACGTGGGCCCACATCTCATGGCCTGGGTATCACATCGATGCATAAGACGCGGCGTTGGAACCACGACAATGGTGCGGTCGCAATGGTACAAGTCTTAGGTTAATCCAACTCGGGTTGACAGGGTGTGACTCAGGGTCACGCGCAAACACCGATTATAGATCGCGGGTCATCGAAATTTGACAAGGAGGACCGCGGGAGTCTACGGAATGGTACAGACTAGGATACGGGTCTTACAGACTTCCCATCTCACTAATTTTGGTCATAACTCTTCTTGAGACAAAGAATCAAAGCAAAAATAAATTGCAGGCTTGTTTCCAACTAGTGACTCCTTCATGTGCTCCTAACTTGAACCATAGTATCATCGGGCCTAGCAGAGATTCACCAAACCATTTCAACAAATAGCTTTTGCTCATGGCTCACCAACTGTTCTGCATTACGTATTTACCAAATGCCCTATTGGAGACTCCATTCCAGAGAATTGGGTGATTGCAATCTTTGGTGTCTTTTTAGCGTTGTGGTTCCTTAGCGGGTGGGGGGCATCGACCTCTAAAGCTACTTTTATTCACTTTTGTTGTCAACCACCAGAAACTACGGTTACAGTCACGCTTTGTGCTATAACCCCATTAAGGAGAGTTTTCTTTAGTCTTTTCCTCATCTTTGAATTATGTACTTTTGAGGAAAGTGTAGAAGGTGCCCTGTGAAGCGTGTTACACATGGATACCATATTTGTTGTAGTTTTCTTGTTACGTTTCTTATTCTTTTCTATTACGATTTCATCTTGGTTAACCATTTTCTGGAGTATAATATTTATAGTATAGCAGTTTTCGGTCAGATGACTAAGCATACGATGGTAATGACAATAGTTCTTTTCTTTCATCTTTTTCACATCTTCGAGGTGTTTTGGCTGAGGCAATTCAATCGTCCCTATAGCCAAAAGTTGGTTAATCATGGTGAGTACATCTTCCTTTTCAAATGCATATTCCTTATGATCATTGTATTGCTTAGGTCGTTTATCAGTTGTCTTACCTGTATAGCGACTTCTGCCCTCTTTCCTATCATCTCTCTGTCGGTCTCAGGAATCTTCTCTCCTTTTCCATTATTGACCACGTTTGCTAACATCTTGCCCAAGCCATGGCACGTCATCTTCGTTTGAAAAGCTGGTAACTTTCTAGTCATGATTTCGAGGGCATGGGCTTTGTTGGCAAGATCATGAAAAGTCCATATATTAGCACTCGTTAGGCTGAATACTACCCATGGTTCCATAGAATTCAAGCATATCTTTATTTGTTTTGACTCTCATGGGAGCTGCCTGCACGATGCTCTTAGGATCTTCCATTGATCAATGAACTTCTTGACTAGTTTGCATTCTCTTTACCGGACGGAAGCCAACTCAGTCTGGCCGACACCTTCATCAGATGAAAACAAGTTTTCCATAAAGGTGTCTTGCATCTGATCCCACGTACATATGGATTTCGGAGCCAAAGCTGAGTACCATCTAAACACCTTTCATGTCAAGGATGACCCAAACAACTGTAAACAATATTGCGAGATTGTAGAGAAATTCTCCATAGTTGTGATAAAGTGCATCAAGTGCTCTTCCAGCGAACCATCTTCGTTAAAATTTTGAAGTCTGAAATTTTAAAGTATGAAGAAAATGGTATGTCTTCAATCTCTTGGGGATATGGTGTTTGAAACCGAAATCTTCCTCTATGTTCACATTCCATTTTCATTAGAATAGCTTCGTCCACTACCTATTGGATTTCATCTTGGGTCATAGTACGAGCAGTGAGTACTGACCCATGTGACCATGCCCTCTACAGTTGCGACCCTTCTTCTAACTATTCATTGCCATTTGCGGTAGCCATCATTGGAGGGGCGGTAACCTAAGTTACATTGCACGTTAGTGTTACCTCTCTAAGGTTTCTGCACTCTTCCATTAATATAGTCTGTGTGCGTGCCATCTTAGTTAAGCGCTCGTCTATGGATAAGGGCTAGTTCTGGCTAGTCCCTGCCATGAAAATTGTCGCCTCCCCACTTCTCAATTGTCCTGATGCCGACGGGGAAAGGGAATAGGTTGTCAAGGAGAATGACCCGCCGCTTGACTCGAAATGGTCCTTCTATGGCCTTAGGGATTTTATCGGTTCTGAATAGAATATCCATGGTACCAAAGTTTGTGGTGAAGTCGTCCTAGTAGACTTGGAGGAAGATGACCTATCTGTAGGGACAATTTTTTCTTTTTCTTTTCAAGCCTTTAGCGAGGCTGCGACAGGTAGGGTGAGGCATTCTTATGGGGGAAAAGAGAGCTATTTTGGTGTCTCCTAGAGTAGGGGCAGAGCTAAAGGCAGGATTGTGTTTTGCAATATTGCGCGTGATTGGCTCTCTCACTGTTTGCAATGGAATCAGGTCACTCTCTGGAGGAGATTGAGTCTTTTGTCACCTAGACGTCACTATTTTCCATTCCTCATTATCTTCCTAAGCCGTAGGCGAGGAGGAGATCACCCCTGACATTGCTTGTTGCTGTCTATTCCCAGTCACATCCAGCTTGGCTTTCCCCGATACCTTTTTAGGCGGCGCTTGAGCATCACTAGCATAACCAACGGCGAACTCGTTGGGTGTAAAGTAAACGGTCACATTGACTAGGACAGAAGCCATTATGATCATATGAGAACAAAGTACTTGAATTCTAAAACATATTATCATTAGTTATTCAGATCGAATCAAACTGCGCTTTGTTTTAGAGATGAAGAGGGGAATGTTCTTGTTGAGAGTCGCCATTTTGGCACTTTTATAGCTCATTTTGATGACAAGTATTCTCCAATCATTTCTTTATTATCATCGAATACATATATTCCAACCAAAGACTCTAGGTTCGATCCCCAGCAGAGTGGCCATTTTGCTTCGATCAGAAATGCACCGCGGAGATTGGAATATCTACATTCAATATTAGCAAAAGAAGTTTGAACAAAGAATACTCATCGTCAATTATTTCATTAATTTGGATTCTTATTAAATTACTCACATTGCCCTTAATTCTAAACCAGAATACAATTATGGGATTTTGAAATGATGCAATTGAAAATAGTCCTGCTACAATTCTGACAGCATTTTGGCTTGTGGAATGTCCATCATAATGACAGGAAAGTTACGCAGGTTTGGAATTCTTACTTCGTACCAATGCACAAGTCGAATGATTGAATTAGTAGTCCATAAGCATAATAATATGAGCATCCATGATGAAGCCATGTAAGATACGCAGCATATTAGCCTCGTTGGTCTTCTGTTGCACGGTCGTGCAACATGCATTTTGTTATTGACTCTACTTCATCTTCTTCCTTCCTTCTTCCTATGCCACGACCCACTTGATACCTGAATTTTGCAACTTTTTTACTCCTAAAGCTCTCAAATATATATATTTTTTCAATATCCAAATGAGAAGTGAGGAGGGGTATTTATAGGCATTCACACATGTGAAACCCCAAATTCGTGTAACAACATCTTGTTGCGCGAGCGCATCATCCTTCTCTGTTGTGCGGTTGCGCAAGTCATTTGTACGAGATGAAACTTGTGTGATTATGCTAGTAGTCTCCCACTCCTGCCCTGCTTACTTTCTCATTTGCTATCAGAAACCTCATTTTTGTTTTCTTTAATTGCACAGTCGCGCAACGTACCTCTGTTACATGATCACGTAGCATACCTCTGTTGTGTGATTGTGCAACACGGTCTCTTTATGCGAGTATACTATTGAATTTTTTTTCGTGCCCTAACACTTGCTAAAGTGAAGGAGTTGGAATCTTCCTCTAAACAGAAAGAGAAAGTGAATGAACTAAATACTTAACCAAATTCAGAAACACTTGGGGGGAAGTGTTCGAATTTGGTCATTCAGTTTGACATGTTGCCACCGATTACATTCGATTATAATATTGTGCTGACTTTGTCGTTAAGTTTCCGGGCTAAACCATCTCAACCAAGCACAATGGAATTAGATGTGGAAGAATTGGGCTCACGAAAAATTATACAACATGGATCTTTTGACTTTGAAGAGGAAGCCAGAAAGGTGTTGACTGTAATGGTCAAACTAGGATCCCCTTCTAAAAAATCATTATTGTAAGGTCAACCCTTATAATGACCAAACATTTGAAGCCATTGTATATTTTCGTTCACTTGGAAGGATGTCCGACCACTAGGGTTTTGGTGGACAATGGAACTGTTGTTAACATTCTACCAGTTAGGATGATGGTGAAACTTGGAAAGACTCAAGATGACCTTATTTTGACTGGGGTTACAATGAGTAATTTCGTAGGAGAAACATTGTAAACATAGGGTGTTTTACCGGTTGAATTAATGGTGGGAACTAAGAGCGTCCTAACCTCTTTCTTTGTGGTCGATACTTCCTCGAACTACAATGCCTTGTTTGGGTGACATTAAATCCATTCATTTGCATGTATCTCGTCATCATTGGTAAGTTTATGATTTTCTAGAGTCAAGACAGAGTAGAACTAGTTTTGGCTGACAACAAACCACTCTTATCCATGTCTAATGCGGTTGAGGTTTATTTCAATGGAAATGAGATCAGGCCTATATAATTTACTGGGTAAGACAATAGTGGTAAACCAACTATGATTGATGCTAGACTCCACCATGATAATATTGTCCGGGATATTGCTACTATGATTTGGTTAAACAAAGAGTTACTGAAGGCTATAGTTCATTTCCATGTGACTACAAAATGTACAATTGAATAAATTTCATGATGAAGCAATCATCAGTCAAAGCCGAATTCACGGTTAGAATACGAAAACTCGAAGAGAGTTTGTAAAACTATGATAATTGGTGTTTTTTTTTTTAACGACCGATATAGCTATACCGATCGATTAGGAAATTGGAGATGAAATTGAAATTAAGGATTTGAAGTCGGCTCCAGAAAATTTAGTGGATTCTCAACCTCAAGTTCAAGATCCTCTAATGGAAATAAATTTGGGAATAAGCAGCATCTCAAACCTATTTTTATTAGTGGGTTGTTAGATTCTCAAACACAGGCCAAATTCCTTAATTTACTTAAAGAGGTTGCTGACTAATTTGCTTGGGATTATCATGAGATTCCTGGATTGGAACAACATCTAGTCGAGCACAGGTCACCCATGTAGGAGGGATATTGGCCACACAAGAAATCGCCTAGGCGGATGACAGTCGAGGTAACACAGAAGATTAAAGAAGAGATCGAGTGGCTTTTGAAAGAAAGTTTCATTAAACCCATCAAATATGTTGAATGGATTTCAAACATAGAGTCAGTTATCAAGAAAAATGGTAAGCTCAAAGTGTGTATTGATTTTTGGAGTCTAAATCAAGCCACACCGAAGGACGAGAATCCCATACATATGGCCGATCGGTTGATCGATCGGGCAGCTAAGTATCAAATGATATCCTTTATAGACGGGCATTTATGATATAATCAGATAAATATTGTAGTAGAGGATATCCCAAAAATAACCTTTAGATGTCCTTGTCCTTTAGGTATGTTTCATTGGGTTGTGATGGCTTTAGGGCTTAAGAATGCCGAGGCCACTTATTAAAGAGTCATGAATGCCATCTTTCATAATATGATTGGCCAGTTCATGAAAATTTATATCGATGACATAATGGTCAAATCGACTAGTGTGACTGAGCATATCGAATATTTATGGCGATCATTTAAGAGGATAAGGATTCATAAATTAAAAGTAAAACCTCTTAAATGTGCTTTTGGTGTATTAGCAGATTTTTTTTTTTTTTGGGGTTTTTGGTACATTAGAGAGGAATTGAGATCGATTAGCATAAAGCACGAGCAATAGTGGAAGCTCGGCTATTACAAACCAAAACTGAATTACAAAGGTTTCTTAACAAGGTTAACTTTATGTGGCGATTTATTTCTAATTGCCCTGGAAAAACTAATGCATTTTCTTTTCTTGTTGAAGCTAAAAACAAGGAGAGGAGTTCAAATGGGAGATGAAGCATCAATTGGCTTTTAACCGCATTAAAGAGTATCTGTCGAAGCCACAAGTTTTAATTTCATCAGTAAAATGTCGACCACTTAAGTTGTACATTTTAGCTTTTGCAGAGTCAATTGGAGCTTTGTTCGTATAAGATGATGATAACAAAAAAGAGTGAGCGGTCTATTACCTTAGTCAAACATTACTAGATACCGAGAGACAGTATTCTGTTAGAGAAAAGTTATGTTTGTCATTGCACTCTACAGCTACAAAGTTACAACATTCCTGGTTAGCCGAGACAGTCAACGTAATGACAATAACTGATATAATAAAATATATGTTAAATTGGCCAATTTTGAATGGCCGAATTGGTAAATGGATTCTTACATTATCTGAATATGATTTGGTTTATATACCACATAAAGCTATAAAAGGATTGGCTATTACAATTTTTTTGGTTGATCATCCTTCTAATATAGAAATGCAACTTCCTATAGAGGCCTTAGATGTGTTTATGGTCTCCCAGCCATCTTGAAAATTAATATTTGATAGTTCAAGGACTGACAAAGGATCGGGAGCAAGGATCATTCTGATTGATTCGATTTGCAAAAAACAAGAATTTGCTTACTGATTTAAGAGCAAGAATTTCAACTTGAGTTTAATTGTACCAATAATCAAGCTAAATATGAGGCTTTGATAATCGCCTAGAATTGCTGACTGATTTAAGAGCATAAGCGGTATTGATTATGGGTGATTCTTTATTAGTCATAAACCAACTTATTGAGTTGTTTAATTGTTCAAATACCACTTTACAATCATATTATCTATTTGCGGTAGAATTTCTAAGTAACTTTGACAAGGTCGAGTTAAAACATATATCTCGTGAAAGAAATAATGACACCAATGAAATGACACATTTAACATCGGGACTTCAAATCACACAAGGATTTGAAGAAAGAGTGATATCGGTTCAAAGAAGATCCTTACCCTCAGTGCTTTAAAGGGAATCGACCAACGAGATTTTCCTGGTCGAAGTAGACAATGATGAGTGGAGAGATCCAATAATAGAATATCTTCGGTCTTCACAGAAAAATGTCGGTCGAGATATTAGGAGTTCATGAATGAATTATATGTTGATCGATGAGGAGTTGTATCGAAAAGGAGGTAATAATGTGTTATTGCGATATTTGTGTAAGAAAGAAGCTATACTAGCCATTGGTGAAATGAATGAAGGAAATGTGGAGCACACCAGGTCAAAAGGAAAATGAGATTTACGCTTTGGTGCTATGAGTATTTTTGGCCGAGCATGTCAAATGATTGTGACTGATATGCTAAAAGATGTGAAGCATGTCAGAAACATGGAAAGATACAACATGTACCCGCAACTGAACTACATTTTATCATCAAACCTTGGCTATTTCGAAGATTGACTATTGATTTGATAGGGAATATTTACCCTCCATCGTCTAAGGTACACAATTTTATTATTGTGTCGACGAATTATTTCACCAATTGGGTAGAGCAAAGCGCCAATGTTATGAACAAATCATCATGAAATTATTGAGTTTATTTAGACTCATATAATTCATAGATTTGAAATTCTTGAATCGATCACGATGGATTGAGGAGAAGCATTTTCATATAAACAGGTCAAGGAGATGACCGATGAGTACAAGATTTAACTAATGCATTCATCACCTTATTATGCTCAAGCTAATGGCCAGGTTGAGTATAAGGCTCATATCCTAGACCGTACCATTCCTTAGACTTCTGCGATCCTTCACGTCAAATTTCGACGACCGACGACCAGCGACCTATAAACGGTATTTACACGTGACCCTAAGTCGCATCCTGTAAATCTGAGTCGACTCGACTCGAAACCTATACCCTAGCAACCGCGCCGTCACTGCGTTTCCAACGCCGCGTCTTGCGTACCGATGTGATACCCAGGCTATGAGTAGTGGGCCCACGTATATTTCAAGGAAACGCAGCGCGTTTCGAATCCCTAGAGAATCTATACCCAACCTATCACATCAATCAATCAAGTACCCATTACTCCACCCATCACACCCATCCCTCTCTTACACAAGTCATCCCCAAAGTCAACTTTCTTTACATACACCCATACCTCTCATCTCACACACTCATTCCTCTCATCTCATCCCTCTTACACAACACCACTCCTCTCTCATTTCACTCCATCCCATCTCATTTCTCTACCCAAAATCCCAAGCAACCAAGAGAGAAGAAAATCCTAAGGAGAGAAAAGAACCCAAGTGTGTGGCCCACTCCCTACCCCAAATCTCTCATCCTAACCTTTCAATCTTCATCATCCTCCATCAAAGAAGAAGCCAAGGAGCTTAGCATTCTAAGGAGTCAAGAAGAAGTGGAATCAGTGGGTGTTTATGTAACGCCCTGAAATTCGAGGGTCGAGTAGCAACTCAACTCCCGAGTTCCAAAACATCACTTATGCAACATTCATGATTATGATTCAAATGTTGTCAGTGTTAGTGCATTAATCATGAGTGGGATTATACCAAAACAGTAATTCATACTCCAGAGCAGTTTATACAACGCAAGCGGAAGACTAAAAGATGTAGATATGCACATGTATGAGTCAAAAATCTACAATCGGTCGCTAGAGTATGAATACTTCACTGAGTCATCATATACATGTCATAGTTTCAAAATCAAAATATCAAAAACATAGTCCAACTAGAATAATAAACCCTGTAGCCCCGTCAATCCAGACAGCCTAAGAGAAATTGCCGGAGAACTGCATATATGAGAACTCGTCTTGATCATCGTAGTAGTCAGGCTCCGCCTCAGGGGTCACGCCGTCATCTGAAATCAAGACAAAGTCTGGTTGGTGTTTAAAACACCGTCCCGTAACATGGGAGTGAGTGATCAACTAAGTGGAATACAAAAGCAAAGGTTAGCATGTTTTCAATTCAATCAAGTAGTAATGATAAAGCAGTATACGGTATTTTTTACAACTATACCGAATACGCTAAACACCACAATTTGCATACATAACTGAATCGCAAAACGAACATCGCATTTTGCATGTGAAATAACACCCACATCAGGAATCTATCATTATCTGACATTGAAAGCTTTGAAAATCATAACCTATACGTCTATAGTCCGCACCTTATGGCGTAGAACCGTAACGAACTCGACAAAGACTCTAGGTCTTTGTTAACGATGAAATGGCAACCTATATCACGAGTTAAGTCAGCTATCTCGCCACTTGCAACAATTGAAACCCTAGAACAGATTAGGGTTAGGTTTTCTTACCTAAGAACGAAGTCAGAATCGTTGAAATAGCGATTAGGTAATGATGAATAGGCATGTAGAATAACAGGATAGAGTACCAGGAATCTTCTCCCACTTCTCTCACACCTTCTCTCTCTTTACTCTCTTCTCTCTCCTAGGGTTTTCTCAAATTCGTATGGAGTGAATGAGAGAGGGTTTAAGGTCCTTATATAGGCCCAGAACTGATGTGAATGATCCCAGGGCCAAGGTATACTTAAGTTATGTCCAAAGAGCATCTGTTTCAGCTCAACGGAGCTCTTCCGGAGCCTCCCTTAAGCCAAAGGTTGGACTTAAGCTCCCTGACTATGGATCTAAGTCGAGTTAAGTTTTCATTCCAGTCGGGTTCCCAGATCACATGCGGCGGACCAGTTTCAGTTCAACGGTCACCGGAACTCGATCAGGATTATAAGTACACTACCATGAGTATGAAATTTCTTCTGATCCGAAGGTGTATTTGGGTCAGATTCTGACGGTCTGATTGCTTATATCAAGCCCGCAAGCGACAAGTCTCAGATTACTTAAATTAGATTTAATTTCTAAAGAAAACCACGTTTTCTCACACACTTCACTCCGGGCTCAAGCGAATAGCCCCAGGACACTATCTGGATTTAATTTTCGAGATGATTGTCAAGCCCAGCAAGGCGGTCCTAATTATATAACTTCGTATTATTCAGACTTTCGACGCGCGATCCAGATCCGATACGGAGTTTCAATGTGCTCCTGAGAGCAACTGGGTAATGAGATTGATCCTAGATTTTAGGGTAACCTAGCGTCAATGATTCTACAAGTTTTGGGTCTTGCAGATTGTATTTAAAGTGGATCAAGCGGATTTCGTAGCTAATCTAGTTTAACACTTAATTAATTTTTGTCTAATTCCTAAAGGATTTGATCCTGAGTGATTTCTGCCTGAGGTGGTACTCGGGTCTTTGTATGGAATTTTTCGAGTCGTTACAATCTACCCCTCTTAAAGAAAAATTTCATCCTCGAAATTAGTACCATTTCGTATTCCTCGAGAATCTGAGGGTAGTTCTTTCGGACCTCGGCCTCTGTCTCCCAAGTAGCCTCTTCCTCAGTGTGATGAGTCCACAATACCTTCACAAGTGGGATGACCTTGCTACGTAACACCTGCTCCTTCCTATCTAGAATACGCGTCGGACGCAGTACATATGTAGCGTCCTCGCTCAACTGTACCTGCTCCCACTTGATAATGTGGGAAGGGTCAGGAACGTATTTCTTCAGCATAGATACATGAAATACATTGTACACGCCCGCAAGTGGTGTGGGCAAAGCAAGACGGTATGTCACCACACCCACTCGGTCTAATATCTGGAATGCGCCAATGAACCACGGTGTAAGTTTCCCCTTCTTGCCAAACCGAAGGACTCCCTTCATGGGAGAAACTCAGAAGAATACACAGTCTCCAACTTCGAACTCTAGCGGTCGCCGCCTCGTATCGGCATAACTCTTCTGTCTGCTCTGCGCTGTAAGGAGTCGACGCCTGATAATGTCGATCATCTCTGAGGTCACCTGTACTAACTCTGGGCCAATCAAACTGCATTCGCCAACCTCTGCCCAGCAATGCGGTGCTCGGCAAGGGCGCCCGTACAAGGCCTCATAAGGAGCCATACCAATACTCGCCTGAAAGCTGTTATTGTAGGCGAATTCTGCATACGGGAGATAGTCATCCCAACTGTCCTTGAAGTCCAAAACACAAGCCCGCAGCATATCCTCCAAAATCTGATTCACCCACGCGGTACTGAACTTCAACTTCACACCCATCGCTTCTTGGATACGAGTCCAGAAGATAGATGTGAATCGCGTGTCTCGATCCGACACAATCTCCAAGGGAACTCCATGCAGACGCACTATCTCCTTAATGTACAATCTGGCCAACTTGTCTGTAGAGTTCAAAACTCTGATCGGAAGGAAATGAGCCGACTTTGTCAACCGGTCGACGATCACCGAGATGGAATCATGTCCCTTCCTCGTCTTCGGCGGCCCTGATATGAAATCCATAGAGATGAAGTCTCACTTCCATTCAGCTATGGGCATGGGCTGAAGCAGTCCAGGAGGTCAGAGGTGTTCAGCCTTAACCTGCTAGCAGGTGAGACAACGGGACACATAATCTGCTATGTGAGCCTTCATATTTTCCCACCAATACGACCTCTTCAGGTCTTGATACATCTTCGTGCTACCAAGATGCATCGCAAGCTTCGATCTATGGGCAGCCTCGAGAATCTCCTGTCTCAAGTCATGAATGTCTGGGACGTATAGGCGGCCATGGTATCGTAGGCCCCCATCTATGCCAACTCTCCACTCGGAGTACTTGTCATCGCTAGCTAACTTTCTAAGCTCAATCAGTCGTTCATCGTCTTTTTGGGCTTCGATAATCCTGTAGTCAATAAGTGGCCGCACCCGAATGTGCGCGACACTCTCAAATGGCTCCTCCACGATGAGTTTCTGCTCGAAGTCCCGCACGAACTCTACCATATCCTACTCTGCTATCATTAACGGAGCTGCAAATACTATAGCCTTCTTGCGGCTCAACGCGTCTGCCACAAGGTTGGCCTTACTAAGATGGTAGGAAATCTCAAACTTAAAGTCCTTCAAGGTTTCCATTCATCGGCGTTACCTCATATTCAAGTCCCGCTGAATGAATATATAGCGAAGGCTCTTGTGGTCACAGAAAAGCTCGAACTCCTCTCCGTAGAGGTAATGTCTCCAGAGCTTTAATGCAAATATGACCACTGCTAACTCGAGGTCCTGCGTAGAGTAATTCTCCTCGTGTTTCCTCAACTGTCTCGAGGCACATACAATCACCATGTCCTTCTGCATAAGGACACATACCAAACCAACTTGAGACGCATCGGTGTAAATCGTATACTTGACCCCTTGCTCTGGCAATACTAGCACAGGGGTGGACGTCAGTCTGTCCTTCAGCTCCTGAAAAGCTGCTTCCGCCTTTTCATTATAGGCGAACTTCAGATCCTTCCATGTCAGCTGAGACAACGGTCTAGATATCTTCGAGAAATCCCAAATGAATCGTCGATAGTAACCAGCGAGTCTTAGAAAACTCCTCACCTCAATAACCGAACCAGGCTGCTTTCAGTCCTGAACTGCGGCTACCTTAGCAAGGTCCACCACTATCCCTCCTTGGACACCACATGTCCCAGGAACTTGACTTCCTCTTTCCAGAAGTCGCACTTCTTGTACTGTGCGAATAACTGATTCTTCCTCAGAGTGTCTAAGACTGCTTGTAGGTGTTCCTCGTGCTCTTCCCGACTCACAGAGTATATCAGGATGTCATCGATAAACACGATAACAAATCGGTATAGAAATGACCGAAATACCCGGTTCATCAAGTCCATGAACACGGCTGGCGCGTTCGTAAGACCGAACGACATTACGAGTAACTCTAATGCCCAAAATTGGTCCTGAAGGCCGTCTTCTGCACATCCTCATCCCTGACGCACAACTGATGATACCCTGACTGTAGATCAATCTTCGAGAAGTATTGCGCCCCTTTCAACTGATCAAACAGATCGTCAATCCTAGGCAAAGAATACTTGTTCTTCAAGGTCAATTGGTTCAACCTGCGATAATCAATACATAATCGTAGTTACCCATCTTTCTTCTTGACAAACAACACAGGTGCTCCCCATGGAGACACACTGGGTCGTATGAAGCCCTTCTCTACCAGCTCATCAATCTGTTTCCTCAGTTCCTCCATCTCACATGGAGGCATCCGATACATAGGTAATGAAATGGGGGTCGCACCAGGCACAAGACCAATAGTAAAATCAATCTCGGGCCGAGGAGGTAATCCAAGGATCTTCCTGAACACATCCTCAAATTTCCGAACTACTGGCATGTTCCCTAACGTCAGCCCATCAACATGTTCTAGTAAAGCAGCATAACATCCAACACAATATGACCAACTAACCTGCACTAGAAAGGTAAAGACCGTGCCATCAGGTCCGTTGGCTGTCACAACCCGATTATCGCAATCAATCTCTGCCTTCATCTCGGTGAGCCAGTCCATACCGAGGATAATGTCGTAGTGCCATAGTGGGACGACAATGAGGTCAACGAATATTATCCTGCTACCCAAGTCTACTGAGCAACCCTCACACGTCCGTGTGACATCCGAAAAAGTCCCAGTCTCACTCCCTTCGTGGGAGTAGTATGTAAAGCTAGACGCCTAACTGCCGCATAGAAAATGATGGAGGTAGTGGACCCAGTGTCCACTAATAAGAAGACAGGAGTACCTTGGACATGTGCAGTGACCTCGAAGGCCATAGGTGCTGAAGGTGCTGTCTTTGGCTCTTCTGCTGTAAGTGCATGAACGCGTGCCTGCTGAGGTCGGTTGGGCTGAGGCACCATAGGTCGCTGAGGTGGCCTAAATCGAGGTGCAGGGGGTCGGAATAATGGATGTGCAGGGACAGTATGCAGGGGCGGAGCCGATATAGTCTGAGGGCGAGTGCAATCGATCCTCTGCGGCGGCGAGAACCCACTGTCTCTCATACGTGTGAAACAGCTCTCTGCTGGGTGGCCTGGCCTCCCACAATAAGTGCATGTCACACTCGGGCGCCTCATCTGAACTAATGGCACCGCAATCCTAGGAGGAGAGTTGGTACGGGGCCTCTTGCCGAAGAAAGGTCTGCTCGGCATATCTGGTCGTGGTCTAGTAACCATAGCCCCACGAGAACGTGTCAACCGATCCCCGTCCTGCTCTTCCCACATAGACATGTTTACTAGCTCAACCTAGGAGGGTATGCTAGCACAACACATTTTCTAGCGAATATCAGGGCGCAAACCCTCGAAAAATTGCCGCATCCGCATTGTGCGTCGGCAAGTATCGTAGGAACATATCGGCCCAACTCCTTGAACCGATGCTCATAATCTGTCACTGTCATGCCTCCTTATCTGAGGCGTAAGAATTCATTTTCCTTCTCGTGTCGGTACGTCTGGGGTAGTACTTCCCATGAAAGCAGAACTCAAAAGCTGCCCATGGCCATATATAGCCAACTGCAACTGTCCGCAGAACACTATCCCACCACAAGCTAGCCTCCTTTTCAAATATAAAGGTGGCCAACTTAACCTGTTCCTGCTCGGTACAATGTAGCATCCTCAGCATCTTGGAGATGCGAGCCAATATTCGGCCTCCTCGGGTCTGTAAGAACCTGTAAAGGTAAGAGGCCTCAAGCGCTGGAATCGCTCGAGGAGACCACTCATACCCAGATTCCCCGTAGGGTATGTAGTAGGAGTAGGGGGAGGCACACCCTCATCCTGAGTAGAAGGCCCTACAGTCTCAGCAGGACGTACAGATGGTGAAGGTGGAGTCGCACTTCCACCCTGAGCTAGGGCCCCTGCAATAGTGGCCAAAAGTTACTGCTGCTGTTGCTGATGCTGCACTTGCTGATGCTGCACTTGCTGCTGCTGGTGCATCATCATCAATAACTACTCTAACCTATCAGCAGGTGGGGCTGACTGCGGCACATGCTGCGTCGAAGAAGATGTACGATTCTACTCACGAACCGGTGGTGTGTAAGGTGGCGGCCCAACTGCAGGACCCATAGAAGGCTGAGACTCAGGTATAGTCTCATGAACAAGGCCCACACTGGGGTCCGTATGACCATCACATCGGGGAAGTGCCTGATCCATCGAATCAGTAAGTGCGAGGCGTGCTGTGATCCGCATGACCTTCCGTGGCATACCCTATATGACATAGGGTGCAACCCAGGTCAGATTCAGCATACACACAAACTTATTACGCAGCATTCATACACAAATTAAAGCAACTTCATGCATTTCATTCACCAAAATTTATCATAATATATGGAATAAGAGTTACATGAATCATGATAGAAGATGCATGTGAGCTAATACAACCCAAGCTTCAAACACTGAAAACATTCTACTAACTACTACACTGCTAGGCCCAGCAACACAAACACAAACATCACCTAAAGCAGTAACCAAAACAAGTTGCAAGACAACAACATGGATGACTAGGCATCCAAGTCTAGCGACGGAGGAGGGGCACCCTTATCCTGCAAGCAGCACAGGATAGACTTCAACGTGTGAGTCACCTTCTTGAACTTGTGCTTCACGAGACCTCGAAGATCCATAATATCCTGTCGTAGGATCGCCTAACCCTGTCGTAGGACAGCCTGATCCTCCTCAAGTCAAGCTATACGAGCATCCCTAGCAGCCTGATCAGTGTCCTGCTCTGGTGGCATAGGAGGGGAGCTCTCCTCCGTATCCTGGGCCTCTTCTTCTTCGCTCACTTCCTCTTCTATTTCAGCTCCACCTTCTTCCTCACTCTCTTGCTCTTCACTCTCTGTCTCATCCTCACTTTTCTCAAGTCGGGCTTGTCGTCGTCGTGGCCCGATGTCCATCTAATTGAGAGTAGTTTCATTGATGAAATGTTGCGGCACTAGAAGTTCTGCGCCAAGACTGTACCCGAACTCGCGTACAATCTTGCATATAAGCAGGCCGAAGGGGAGCGAATCAGTCCTATTTGAGCGTGCGGTCAGAACGATTTGTCGCAAAACATACGTGGGCACGTACAACTTCTCTCCCTGCCCCGCGTGATATAGAAAGTCGACCATCTGGCGCGTGCACTCACTGTGATTGCTCCACCTGGGATAAACGTTGAACGTGAATATGTGATGGAGTAGACGGAAGTCGTCAGTCATATTGGTCGCTAGCAGACTATTGTTTGGCTGCCATTGAACCAGTCGACCACAAAGGAAACGCGTACGGTGATCCCTTTCACATGCACTCTTCAGATTTTTCTCGCTCGCGTGGACTTGGCAAAGCGGTACGCCCATGAGTCGAGCTATCAAGCCAGCGTCGATTGTGGCCTCCCGATCTCTTCTGAATGGGATCTTGAACTACAAGGGATCCAACGTAGGCTCTCGAATATGGGCATAGGAAGGTCGAACAGTACCCACATTCGCACAATATTTTTCCTCAAACACAGGGCCCTAACCGGCCTCACCCAGGCGCTCCAATAACAGATACTCCCCAAAGAGCCGTCCATCCACTTGAGCTTCAAAAAGGACCCTATAGTCCGCATATCTTCCATGGGACAACTCCGCCAATAGAGCTCTTGGGAGAGGAGCCTGGAGATCGAGGTCCCGCTTAGTCTGTATCTCACGCTCAACGCCCGTGCTTGCGGTGGCGCCTCTCGGTTTCCTTGAACGAGTGGGGTGACTAGGCCCGGCTTCATCCACGACACCCTTTCTCTTTCCCATGAGAAAAAGAATGGTGAAAATTGAGAAAATGGCCATAATAACCTGGAATAGAGCTATGAAAAGTGAAGAAAAAGGGAGAAAAGGGTTGGAGTCTTCAGATCTCCACGAATTTGTGCCTCCAAAGGGTGTGTTAAGGCTCAAATGACAGGGGTTGAAGAAGAAAAATGAAGAGATGAGATGGGTTAGAGGGTTTACACGAATTTGAGCCTCAAATGGGGGGTTTAAGAGCTCAAATGAGAGAGAATGGAGAGGGTAGGCAGCAATGGAAGAGAGATTTCGAATGCGTGGTGAAGGTGGTGCATGAAAACGAAAGAGGAAAAGGTTGGAGGGGTGATTTTTATGAAAAATCTGAAGTTTGGGAGAGAAAGGAGAGCTTGGGAGGGTACTTTGTGAAGGAGGGGTGACCTAGGAGGGGTTTTAATCGAAAACCCAAGAATCAGGGGGCCACACTACACCCCAAACACGGTCGGCTCGAGCGGCCCGCCCGGCCGAGCCCGCTGGTTGGCGAGGCCTTGCCAAACCGGCGAGCCCCTCGCCGGTCTCTGGAGGTTTTGGTGAGGGCTCGCCCCTTGGGCGAGGTCCTCCCCTCCCCCTTGGTCCAAAAACATGCGGGGCCCACCTTGGGTCCCACCGAATTGATCGTTTCGACCCCCCGACTCCGATTCGAGTCAAATCGGGTACTTTCGGGTAGTTTCTGATGTATACTCTCATTTACCGACTGTTGACGGCTGGGATGGGGTAATTTGTGGTCTAGACCCATCGTTTGATGGTCTAGGAGTGATCTGGGGTCGCCTCATGCGATCATGGAGGTGTACGGACTCGATCTCGGTCAACTTCGCCAATTGGCGAAACCGGGACTCTTATGACTGTTTCTACATTTTCTCGCACCCACCTAAGTTGAATTTGTGTCAGAGTATGTTGTGTGACCATAACCCAGGTTCGGTTTAATCTAAATCATGCTTTAATACCAACTTGTAACGCCCTGAAATTCGGGGGTCGAATAGCAACACAACTCCCAAGTTCCAAAACATCACTTATGCAACATTCATGATTATGATTCAAATGTTGTCAGTGTTAGTGCATTAATCATGAGTGGGATTATACCAAAACAGTAATTCATACTCCAGATCAGTTTATACAACGCAAGCAAAAGACTAAAAGATGTAGATATGCACATGTATGAGTCAAAAATCTACAATCGGTTGCCAGAGTATGAATACTTCACTGAGTCATCATATACATGTCATAGTTTCAAAATCAACCTATCAAAAACATAGTCCAACTAGAATAATAAACCCTGTAGCCCCGTCGATCCAGACAGCCTAAGAGAAACCGCCGAAGAACTGCATATATGAGAACTCGTCCTGATCATCGAGTAGTCATGCTCCGCCTCAGGGGTCACAGCATCATCTGAAATCAAGACAGAGTCTGGTTGGTGTTTAAAACACTGTCCCGTAACGTGGGAGTGAGTGATCAACTCAGTGGAACAATAAAGCAAAGGTTAGCATGTTATCAATTCAATCAAGCAGTAATGATAAAGCTTTATCACACATCCCTAAGTACTCTTGTTAATGCAAAAATGGTATGAATGTATGATGCATGCCCTCGCCTACGCTCCCTCAGCGACTTCATCTCACGTTCGCGCATGAACAACACTGCCTCAGTGCTTGACCTGCTACGCCTGAACACACGCGTAATGCAGTGCATGCATATGATTACCAAGTTCTTATTAGTCCTTTTCATCCAGCAGGGTTGGGAAACTAAGGTACCTCCCTTATATAATTTTCCAACTGATGATCCATTCTAGGGTTGTCAGTCCTAGTAATATCATACGATGTTGCGGTTCTAAGTCACTACAAAGGGCTCGTTGCCAAATCAATGTAGGCCTAGTTTATACTCTAGTTGCTACGGAAGGGTCGCCTCCACGTAGACTCAGAGTTGCTCGAGGTCACTACAAAGGGCTCATCACCAATCAGTGTAGGCCGACAGCTCGAATACAGTGTCCCATACCACCGTATTCGGCTCACGAGTCTAGGTTGCTCATTGGTCACTACGGGGAGGCTCATCGCCCCAGCGTAGGCCGACAGCTCGACCACGGTGTCCCATACCACCATGTCCTGCTCATGAGTTTTAGCAAATCGAGGTACTAAGGGTAATGGGATTCCACTGGTGAGTTTGGTACCTTAGGTTCAAGCAATAGCGTCCATACATGGTGAACATGCATCGGCACATCGGGTTACTTGACGGGCTCGACTAACACGAGCGCACCCAAAGTTGATCGACATGAAATGCATAAGCTCTCCATGTGGCCTAACCACTGCCGACAACTTTAGTACGACTCAAGTTCGTCAAACACGTCCTACGTGGCGAATGAATCTCAGCCACGACTTCAAGCCTGTTACCGATTGCCTGAACTATAACATAGCCCCAATCACATTCAATCCTTAACCAGAAAACATGTGGAGTAGTCAAAGCAGAATTAACAAAGTAATTCAAACATGTTAAGAAGCATGTTATAAAGTATAATATAAGCAGGAAATGCAAACACATACATTTCATAAGTAAGCGATTAAACTAAACAACTTGCATGGAGGAAATCATACACATCTCTAAGGTAGTTGAGAATCCTATCTCAACACCTACCCTAAGCACTATCATCTAATTACTTACTCATACAAGCATTTTCACAAATACTTAGAATACACTTATTAACATACATAACGCATATTGGCCAAAACATATATTAGGGCGAATTCTTTCACCGAGTAAGTATTACACATATACCTAGCATATACACACAGTAATTAATCATGGCAAACACACTTTCATATTTTGTATGTATATGGTATTTTCTACAATTATACCGAATACACTAAACACCACAATTTGCATACATAACTGAATCACAAAACGAACATCGCATTTTGCATGTGAAATAACACCCACATAAGGAATCTATCATTATCTGACATTGAAAGCTTTGAAAACCATAACCTATACGTCTATAGTCCACATCTTATGGTGTAGAACCGTAACGAACTCGACAAAGACTCTAGGTCTTTGTCAACGATGAAATGGTAACCTATATCACGAGTTAAGTCAGTTATCTCGCCACTTGCAACAATTGAAACCCTAGAACAGATTAGGGTTAGGTTTTCTTACCTAAGAACGAAGTCAGAATTGTTGAAATAGCGATTAGGTAACGATGAATAGGCACGTAGAATAGCAGGATAGAGTACCAGGAATCTTCTCCCACTTCTCTCTCTTTACTCTCTTCTCTCTCCTAGGGTTTTCTCAAATTCGTATGGAGTGAATGAGAGAGGGTTTAAGGTCCTTATATAGGCCTAGAACTGATGGGAATGACCCCAGGGCCAAGGTATACTTAGGTTATGTCCAAAGAACATCTGTTTCAGCCCAATGGAGCTCTTCCGGAGCCCCCCTTGAGCCAAAGGTCGGACTTAAGCTCCCTGACTATGGATCTAGGTCGAGTTAAGTTTTCATTCCAGTCGGGCTCCCAGATCACACGTGGCAGACCAGTTTCAGTTCAATGCTCACCGGAACTCGATCAGGATTACAAGTACACTGCTATGAGTATGAAATTTCTTCTGATCCGAGGGTGTATTTGGGTCAGATTCTGACGGTCTGATTGCTTATATCAGGCCCGCAAGCGACAAGTCTCAAATTACTTAAATTAGATTTAATTTCTAAAGAAAACCACGTTTTCTCACACACTTCACTCCGGGCTCAAGCGAATAGCCCCAGGACACTATCTGGATTTAATTTCCAAGATGATTGTCAAGCCCAGCAAGGCGGTCCTAATTATATAACTTCTTATTATTCGAACTTTCGATGCGCGGTCCAGATCCGATACGGAGTTTCAATGTGCTCCCGAGAGCAACTGGGTAATGATATTGATCATAGATTTTAGGGTAACCTAGAGTCAATGATTCTACAAGTTTTGGGTCTTGCAGATCGCATTTAAAGTGGATCAAGCGGATTTCGTAGCTAATCTAGTTTAACACTTAATTAATTTTTCCTTAATTCCTAAAGGATTTGATCCTGAGTGATTTTTGCCTGACGTGGTACTCGGGTCTTTGTATGGAATTTTCCGAGTCGTTACAGTTTATAAGACTAGATTTGGTGATTTTGATGATGGGCCAAGTGGGGCCTACCGATCGATGGTATGGATCCCATTTTAGACCCAAGGTGTGGCCAATGGCCCACCATGATATATATATATATATATATATATATATATATATATATATATATATATATATATATATATATATATATATATATGTAAATCCATGTTGGGGCCGTTCTCCATGGACCCCACCATGATGTTCGTTCGCTATTCAACATGTAGAGGTCATCTCGACCTTTGATTTTATGGTGTGAATGGTATCCTCACCTTGATTTCCTATTTTGAGGGCCCACATGTTTTGGGGACCCATCTTGATGAATGTATTATATTCCCATGGCCTCCCTAGGAGGGCTCACAGTGGCGGAGCCCTCCAACATCATTCTCTCTCTCTCTCTCTCTCTCTCTCTCTCTCTTTCCAATCTTGTGGCCCACCATGATGAATTTGATCCACGCTGTCCACGTGTTGGGCCCCACCTTGCTACCTATCCATTGGGACAGGCCTGGATGAATGAAATCACAAATATCAGTTTGATCTAAACTCTTGTGGGGCACTATGTGGACCCACCTTGATGTATGCGTTATAACTCCACCGTCCAATGAGGGACAGTGGGTCCCGTTTGATGTATGTGAAATTGTGATAATGACCGCTTTAGTTGAAGTAGGAATATGCCAATATGTCCTAGAGGGGGGTGAATAGGACTTTTATAAAATTTTTATGGTTTATTTAAAAATCCTATCAAACTTGTCCTGAGTAGATATGCATGAATTAGGATTTCTTTAAAAACAACTCTAATGGCTTCCACGCCCAATAGAGGATCTAATCATAGAAATACTTTGAAAGATAAACAAGATGCGAATTAGAGTCTATGATGGATGTGATTGTGTGTGAGATGTGATCTCAGATAATTAAATATGAAAGCATATAATCACATAGGAATGAAAGACAATAGCAATCACAAACACAGTCATTTTTATAGTGGTTCGACTAATTGTCTACTCCACTCCCGGCTGACACACTCAACCCTTGAGTGTACCGAATTTCACTAAGGAGGTTTCACAACAGGTTCACCTCAAACCGAAGGTTTTAAATCAGGTTCACCTCTAACCAGTACAACCTACACCTAGGCTGGCAGTTATGCTCCCTGAGTAAGGGTCAACACATAGCACCCGATTTTAGGCACACTGGCTAAGGATCCACACAAGGAACCTCACTTGTTTATGTTCCCATGAGCAAGGGTCAACACAACGCACCCAACCTTTTAGATTACCTTGGTCAAGGACCTACACAAAGGACCTAACATTTATGCTCTCCACAGAGCAAGGGTCAACACAAAGCACCCACTACGTACACTCCCGCAGGAGGCCTCCTACAAGGGCTTTGCAAGGGGTGAGAAACACCTTTGACCCAATCCTACAAAGGAATGATCACAAGGGTCCTCTGGACTCTAATAACTTATAGATAAGCAGATGAGTCCCTTTCAGCGCATTGTTGAAGATCTCCTCCTTTGATGAAGAACTTCAGCTTTCTTGATCCGCAACACAGAAGATGTACCAATACATGGCGACGGGTTAGGTCAAGGTTATAATGGAATCCTACTCTATAGAATATTTTTCTATAAGGGAGATAGAGCGATTTCAATCATCTATGCATTCAAGGCATCCCAGCTTAATGACTTGTCATTAAGGCAGTAGCTGGAGGATCCTTGAATGCGGAAGTTCATTCCCCAATCCACTCTATTGAATGTCAATGATGGTGGATTGGAGGATGATGAACTCCCATGAGAGAAAAAGGCTAAAGGTATATGATCTGGGGTTAAGCACACAAAAACATTCTCTCTTTTTCTCTATCCAACAACCAAGGGCAAGCTCTCATTAAATAGGCAGAAAGTTCCAATGGATATAAAATGGTCACAATTTTTGACAGAGTTCGATATCATCGAGCAGGGTCAATATCATCGAGCGTATACTCTCGATGCGCTAGATGACATCGACTGGCCGCTCGATGACACGAACTCGAATGTTAAACGCTTTTGAAACTTTTTGCCAGCTAGTTGAGGAAATCGAACATGTGTCGATGTTTCGGATTTCAAACTTTGATATCATCGACACGAAGTTCGATTCCTCGATGCTTAGAAAACTGAGAGAGACTTGCCTTTGAAATATTTCAGGTTAAAAGAATGATCGTGGTACACTCGATATCATCGGAATTTGAATGTTGATGATATCGATAACCATGTCAATGCATCGATAAATCCAAGGGATTTTCCGGTTAAGCTTGTTGGACAGTTTATGTCCATTATCGATGCCATCGACTCGGCCTCGATATCATCGAAATTTGAATATCGATTCTATCGAGTGACCCTCAATCTAATAGAGAATAACCTCAAAATATTGCTGGAAAACAGGGTGTCCAAAATCTATATCATTGAGGTGATTCCGATATCAACGGAGTTTGAATTCCGAGGATATCGAGGAGACTTCGATATATCGAGGCTTTTATGATTTTCTTTAGAAAAACAGGGACACATTCGATGTGCTGTCAATTTTATTGAGTCAACTTCAATAGACTCGAGATTCAAAGTTCGATGATATCAATAATTATATCGATACATCGATAAATCCGTCCAGAAATATATGTGGTTGTTGGACATCTTTTGTCCTCATTTCGATGGTATCGATTGGTCATCGAGGACATCGACAGCAAAGGTTTGATTGCATCGAACCCCCTGTCGATAAATCGACAAAGGTAGAAAACTTAGAGATTTTTCTGCAGTTTGAAAAAGTTTTCTAACCCAAAAACCCTATGATGTTCTAATCAATTTTAAGGGTTTTAATTACCTGGTGTTTTGGGACATGGGATGTGAGGCTAAGATTTACTTGTGGCGAGTTTGGGCTCACATCCAGTTGAGGCAGACGGTTGATTGATCTTCCTATGGAGCTTCTTTGTCTGGCCAACTCAACACTCACGCTAATTGACAAACGAAGGCACTTTCAATCTCCCCCTTTGTCAATTACGTGACAAAATACCAAAACACCCTAAAACAACATCTAGATAAACATCCTAAATTGTGTGTACATGCACTTTACACAATTTGACAATATCTAGTGAATCCATACACACAATCAGTAGCTGCTCCCCCTAACAACATTCTCCCCCTATCTTGGTGCAACTGCTCCCCCTAACACCTGCATCACCATTCACAGACAAGTATACACAATTTTTCGTCGGGATGTTTGATTTGTTCTCCCCCCTTTTGTCAGTCATTGGCATAGGATAAGACTATAGTTGATATTGACTGAAGTTGAAGCATGGTTGGGAGAACCAACATTTAGGAGGCTCATGCATAAGATAGATATATAACTAACATTGTATTCCAGAGAATATGTATGCATCGTAGAAGATCAAATAGGGAAGAATAGTAAGTAGATAGTATAAAGACAAGGCATCACACACAGCACATCCCAAGATGATAGAAACTAGACAAAACAGGGAATGATAACAACATTCAAAGCACACCAAATTCACATGGTAGTAAAGATAGATGATTTATAGATGGCCATAAAAGTATCCAAAATATACATATACTGCCCAAGATTGGCAGTAGTATAATCATTCATCCCATTCCAAAATAAAATTTAGCCCATCCATGGGCACCCACAAAGACCAAAACAACCACCAGTATTAAGCCCATCCATGGGCACATCAACAACAAAAAAATGTCAGACTTTATAGGTTAGTAATGTATCATATACACTCATGGAATCGTAGGGCATTCAAAAAGATACCAATGCCCATACGCAGATATAAGAGAAGAGTGTATGTGATAGATCCTAGATCTCTTTACTAAGGTGGAGGAGCAAAGGAGGACGACGCTGTATCGTCTCGACAGTAGGTGATTAGATCAACCAACTGTTGCACAGTCTGCTGCACTCCGTTTACCAGGTGTTCCAAGATGGTAAACCTTTCGTTCACCAAGTCCTTGAGCTAGGAGACATCTCGTTGTATTGCTCCAATCCTATCTTGATGGAGCTTGAACCTTTTCACATGCCCGAGCTCGGATGTGGATGGAGCTTGATGGGGCGCAGACGGTTCATTCCCAGCCATTCCAGCCCCTTCAGCAGGAGCATCGCCTTCACCTCCTTCTCCTGTTGCATGAATTCCTTCCTCTTGTGGATCCTCGGGAAACTTGTGAAATTTTAGATCCATCCTTCGAATGTTGTTTTTGTTGAAGACATGAAGGGGAAGTTCCGGATCGTTGGAAGGTGGAAAGCTGATGGCATTGCACACAGTGTGTATAATCCAGGGATGGGGCAAGTGAACATCCCGGGATGTATGAATGGCATAGACTAACTGATGTACAATAAGGGTAGGAGGCAAACCTTGAGCCCTGTGGCTATGGAGTAGACTATCATGGTCATAAACCCAGTGAGATCGGAACGGTTGGTACTTCTGGGATAGATGTTTGACGCGAAGATACCATGCAAAATCCGAAACTGTGGTTCCATGAATTTGGATTTTAATGCATTTCCTTGGTACCAAGGAATATCACGACCATGGCAGAGAAACTTAGTGACCATGGATCGAGTTTCAATATTTTCAAGATCCATATCTGGAAGATCGACCGGTGATAGGGTAAGACCAAAGATTCCTGCAATAGACGCAGGTGTGATCTCCATGTCGTCACCATCAACAGACACAGTTATGGAAGGTGGATCATTCACAGGAGAAGGCAAAAAAATTGTACGTCCGTTCATAGTAGCATGGCCCACCAAAGTCAAGAATAGGCAACCAGTCAATGTCAGTAAAAAGAGATTCCAAATTATACGGTAGTAGACAGTCCCTATCAACCTTTCTCTCATGGATAAGCTTTCTAGCAATATATTTGGATAAAGCTGGATTTACCTTAGGCGGAGGAGGTATCTATGCCTCGGATTGCGACCCACCATGCAATCCCTGTCTAGTGCATTAGCCTGTAGGGGTCCCGCGTTCAGGAGCCCTTGCTCTTTCTTTTGAAGTAAGAACTTTTTGTTGAGAGGCTCGAGAAGACTCTCCAGGACCAGACACCTTTCCTTTATCCTTTCCCATGTGATGACATAGAGATTTGAGAGATTTGGGGATAATCGAACAAAATTTCCTTGGAAAAAATCGAAAATACCCAATCCAAAAGCAAGATGGAATCTTGAAAAGAGGAATGGAAGGGGTAATACCAGTTTTAGAGGAACGTTGATGACTCTTGGATGAAGTTTCGAGCGAACCGACGAAAAGAGATGAGCAAGAAGAAAGTAAAATAATTTTTCGATGAAAAATGTAATTTTTCCCGCTCGCCCGCCTTATATCGGGCGGTAATCTTTGATATCATCGATTAGTGTTTCGATGATATCAGGAGACCCCACTCGATGATATCGAAACTGTCTTCGATATCATTCTCGATCATATGACTCTTCCCATTCCAAAGAGGCATCGATGATATCAACCTTTGCTCGATTAATCGAGAATCCACATGACTTATCGACAAACATATCGAAGGTGAATAATTTTCATTTTTCTGCAGAACTTCGACAAACATTCATGTATAATCTAGTATATCTTTGAATCAACAGTATACACAGCAAAATTTTTGTACAAGCATTGTACAAGTCAAAATCATAAACATTAGAATGCTTATATAAAAAAAGATTGAGGTGAGGGACCTCAAATGTATCATTAGGAGCTCAGCAAAAATTGCATCATTTTAGCAAATATCCAGATCTCGATGCATGACCTGGACTTGTTTTTCTATGCTTAATATTTCTAGACATAGGGATCAGCCTTTCCTTTTCCTTTAATAACATAGCAATGGTTGTTTGTAGGAGAACCTTTCATTACTGATCTTCCTGAAAGGTCGATGATCTCGCATGTTTCTTTGTTGAATGTAACCACATGCTTATTGTCACATATTTGAGAAATGCTTAAAAGATTAAGTGTTAATCCTTTTATGCAAAAGGCATTCTCATTTTTGAGCAAATTTATTCCTTTAATAATCCCCTGTCCATTACTCTAGTAGTGCTACCATCTCCATAAGTGACTATCCCATTATTAAGATCTGAATAATTTGAAAGGAGGGATTTGTCACCTGTGACATGTCGTGAGCAACCGCTATCCAGATACCACTTAGTATCATTGCTTGTTATATGATTTGAATGGGTGACAAGGAAATTTTTCTTTTCTCTCACTACCTATTTTGTGACAGGATTATTAATTATGGTATATTTAGTTTTCTTGTTTAATTCAACCACTTGATTCACTTCTTCCTTTAGTCTGTTAGTCATTCTAGGTGGTGATAGATGTGTGTTTCTTCCATCCATATTCCTAGGTAGACTCTTGACATTTTGTATTTCTCTGGTTGGTTTGAATTTACCAATGTGATTTTGACCAGAGTTATGTTGAGTCCTCCTAGGTGTCAAGCATTCCAACTTATAATGACCCGAATCACCACATAAATGACAAACAGGAGTAGTTCTTATGTTACTACCTAAAGTAGCATATTTTTCAGTTATTTGTGCTGCATTTCTAGTCTTTATTTTAAATTTATCATATCCTAAGCCGCTCTTGTCCTTTCCAGGTCTTCCCATACCTAAGAGTTTTTCTAACTTCTCACCACTCTAGGAAAACTTATAGTTTAGTTTAGCGATTTTTCTGGATTCTTCTAAATCAAACAGGAGTGTATGATTTTCATTTTGAAGGAGCATGTTTTTGTCTTTTAATAGCTTAACCTGTTTGTTTAGTTTTTCAAACTCAGATTTAAGGAAGGTGTTGATTCTTTCTAATCTATCATTATCAGAATGATATTGCTATAGATCATTAATTAGATGTGTATTAATTTCCAAGGTTTTATCCAGATTTTGTTGTAGCAATTCCTTTTTATTTTCTGATATTCCAAGTCTTCTAACTATATTGATGCTATGGATGTAGAGTTGATTGTAAGCATCTTGTAGTTTGTTCTGTTCTTCTTCTTCTTCCTTTTCAGTTTCATTATCAGATGGAAATGATTCAGTGGCTTGCGGTTCTTCCTCATTCTCAGTTTCAATGGGAATGATGGGAGCGGTGGAGACCATAAGAATTTTCAAAGATTTCTCGTCTCCATCGATCTCAGAGTCGCTAGATTCTGAGTTTGACTCTTCCGTATCATCCCATGTGGCAGCCATTGCCTTACCCTTAATTTTTCTATTTGGGCATTCAGTAGACAGGTGTCCAAACTTCTGACAGGCATAACATTGTGGTTTTTTGGTCTTTTTACCAAATTTCACTGCAGAAGGCTTGTTGTCCATCTTTCTTCCTTTAAATGGATGGCCATGATTTTTCTAAAAGAACTTCCTGAATCGTTGTGCCAACAAAGCCACTTCTTCATCTTTATTTTCTCTTTCACTTTCAATGTCCTTGTTTGGTGTATTCTTTGATGTTTTGAGGACAGTAGTTTTGGATTTAGGGGTTTGTTTGAAGTGTAGTTCAAACGTTTATAGGGAACCTACTAGTTCTTCTACTTTCATTTCATCTATGTTTCTACATTCTTCAATGGTTGTTACTTTAGGATTGAATTGTTCCGGTAATGATCTTAGTATTTTTCTACAGATTTTTGGGACTGGAACTTTCTCACCTAATCCACCCATGGAGTTGCAAATGATATTTAGTTTTGTGAAAAACTCCATGAAGGTCTCATGCTCTTCCATTCTGAGACTTTCGAACTGTGATGTTAGGAGTTGCAGTTTAGATCTCTTCACAATGCTTGTTCCTTCATGGGTTGTTTCCAACAAATCCCATGCTTCTTTGGCTGTCCCACACATACTGATTTGATTGAAAATATCTTGGGACACAACACAGTAGATAGCATTCATAGCTTTCGCCTTAACAGTTTGGTTTTCTTTATCGAATGCTGTCCACTTTTCTTTGGATTTTGGTTTGGTGATAGTTGTGCCATTTTCAAGTACTATTTGTTCTGATGGTGGCACATATCCTCTTTCAACTATATCCCAGACATCATGATCCAAAGATCTCAGAAAGTAGTGCATTCTAGCCTTCCAGTATGCATAATTTGATCCATCAAATACTGGAGGTCTAGTAACCGATGAGCCCTCTCCTTTGGCCATATTACTAACTTCAGTTAAGATCACTCTCTAGGCAGTGAAGCCCTTTAAGAGAGACCCACTTTGATACCCTAATTGAAATTACGGTAATGACCACTTTAGTTGAAGTAGGAATATGCTAATATGTCCTAGAGGGGGGTAAATAGGACTTTTATAAAAAAAAATTTATGGTTTATTTAAAAATCCTATCAAACTTGTCCTGAGTAGATATGCATGAATCAGGATTTCTTAAAAAATAACTCTAATGGCTTCCAAGCCCAATAGAGGATCCAATCATAGAACTACTTTGAAAGATAAACAAGATGCGAATCAGAGTCTATGATGGATGTGACTGTGTGTGAGATGTGATCTCAGATAATCAAATATGAAAGCATATAATCACATAGGAATGAAAGACAATAGCAATCACAAACAAAGTCATTTTTATAGTGGTTCGACTAATTGTCTACTCCACTCCTGGCTGACACACTCAACCCTTGAGTGTACCGGATTTCACTAAGGAGGTTTCACAACAGGTTCACCTCAAACCAGACGTTTTAAATCAGGTTCACATCTAACCAGTACAACCTACACCTAGGCTGACAGTTTATGCTCCCTGAGCAAGGGTCAACCCATAGCACCCGATTTTAGGCACATTGGCCAAGGATCCACACAAGGAACCTCACTTGTTTATGCTCCCATGAGCAAGGGTTAATACAATGCATCCAACCTTTTAGACCACCTTGGTCAAGGACCTACACAAAGGGCCTAACATTTATGCTCTCCACAGAGCAAGGGTCAACACAAAGCACCCACTACGTACACTCCCGCCGGAGGCCTCCTACGAGGTCTTTACAAGGGGTGAGGAAACACCTTAGACTCAATCCTACAAAGGAATGATCACAAGGGTCCTCTGGACTCTAATAGCTTACAGATAAGCAGATGAGTCCCTTTCAGCGCATTGTTGAAGATCTCCTCCTTTGATGAAGAACTTCAGCTTCCTTGATCTGCAACATAGAAGATGTACCAATACATGGTGATATATGTGTTGTACATCCACACCGTCCAGTTGTTTGGGACGGTGCTGGATGCAGCATGATGTAAGTGTTTTATCCACGTTGTCCACCGTCTGCACGTGGACATGGGACCCACATGATGTAAGTGTTGTATTCACTCCGTCCGCCCATGGACCCTACCTGATGTAGGTGTTTCATCCATGCCGTCCAGTCCTTGTACGTGGGCTGGACCCCACCATGATTTATGTATTATATCTGCACCGTCCAGCAACCTGGGACGGTTGGATCCACCATATGTATGCGTTGTATATCCACGCTGGCCATCAGTTGGTGGGGCCCATTGTGATGTATATGAGGCCCATGTGGTGAGGCCCAACATGATGTATATGAGGCCCTTATGTGAGGTCTATTGTGATGTATATGAGGCCCATGTGGTGAGGCCCAACATGATGTATATGAGGCCCTTGTGTGAGGCCCATTGTGATGTATGTGAGGCCCATCGTGATGTATATGAGGCCCTTGAGTGAGGCCCAATTGTGATGTATGATTCCACCATGATGTATGTGATAATACTTATGTAGCCCATCCATTTTCTAGCTAGTATAAGGGCCGTGGGCCCCATTGTAGTTAGATTCTAGGTTCCGAATGGGCCACGCCTTGGGAGCAATGGTGGTTAAATGTCCACATTGTAAATGGTGGTTAAATGTCCCCGTTGTACAACTTTCCTAGGGCCCATTGTTAAGTCCATTTCCACTGATACCCTAGTGGACTAACCCAAACCGTTGGGCCCCCACTGATGATAGTAATACCCATTTTCCCTTGGGCTGTCTCATGAGGCCCACCATGATGTATGTGCTATATGCACACTATCCATCCCTTCTTTAGCTGTTGTCAGGATCATGGGCCCCATTGAGAGTCAAATCCAAATGCCAAGTGGACCGCACCATAGGAATAGTGGTGGTTAAAAGTCCATCGTTGAAAACCATACCTTGCAGGGCCCACTATTATACCCAATTTTTAACCCATCTTCCCTTATTGGGCTATCCCAAATCATTGAGCCCCCATTGATGTAGAGGTAACCACCTTCTCTTATTGGGCTAACCCAAACCGTTGGGCCCCCATTAATGTTAGTCCCTTCCCACCATGCCCTGTAAGATTGTCCAAACCTTGGAGCCCACGTTATGTTCATACCGGGCCTTCCATAGAAATGTGACCCACCTAGATTCATGTTTTTCCTAAGTTTAGTGACCATACCCGAGGCCCACTTAGGAGTTAAGCGAGCTACCCAATCCGTTAGAAGGACACATAGTCCTAGATGTATGAATTCCACCAAGCCCACTTGTGTATGTATCGGGCCCCATAAGGAAGCCCAATTTATTTATAATAAGAGATTGAGAAAGCCCAATTGTTCACCCGATTAGCTCACCCTACGAACTCACCTTGTTGTATACCCACTTCACTCCCCACAAGATATGTATCTTACCCTTGTACCCCATTTGGTAGGACCTCGTGACATGTATATATCATCCACACCGTCCATCTCCTTGTTGAGACAAGTGTGAGGTCCATCATTGACATTAGTGCATCATCATCCCTTGTCATAGACGGAAGAGTACGTGGTATCAGATTTGGTATATCCACTGTGTGGAAACTACCTTAATGCATGGGTTAGACCCACCATCCTTTCAGTGTACCCCACCATAGGACATATGATATATTAGTACCTTGAGTTGGTTACGATAGTTTAACATGGAACATTCCATATAGACTTCTATATGTCTAATTGGGCGTATCGTTCAGCCCCTACTCTTGTAAGTGACATAACAGTTAAGGCCGATCATCGCCTGCTATATTTGATAATCATGCTAGTATACTTGGTCTAGTAGGACACACTGAGAACATGCTTAGTATTACATCATGATAGATGCCCATACGCATCATTGCATGCTTATTATGAGTAATGATTGATCATAGCATATGACATTGGGCTGAGATGTTTATGGGGCTCCCTGTGAGATGGAGTTACCCCACATGAGCGCGCGGTATGCGCAGGATTGCTGCATGACTGATAGTGTGACTCATGCATCTCACACTCGTGTGACATGATTACTGTAAACCCTAGCGACATCAGGGCCGTAGCCTCCGCAGGCATATCATGGATGATAGGATTGGGTATCGAAAATACTTGTTAAGTATGGGGGCGCCATACATGTCCCAAGGTGAAAGTCTCCAAACCCTTATGGTACCAGAGGATGCTCCAATGTCTAGACCGAGTAGATGTATGAGCGTATGAGGGTCAGATACCAGTTAGCCGTGTCTCCCACTGTGTCATGGTTGGTTGGAAGGGGGTATGGCCTTACTCGCCTAAGTGAGGGGGCAATGATTAGGCTGAGTCTGACCCAGCTTGAGGAATGGGTCCGCTATCGACGAGCCGGGCCGATATTGGCAGGCGGATAGTGAGGTCTCTCTCACTCGCCTATTTGTATGCTTAGATGGGGCGGCAGGCTGGTGTGGAGTGTATTAGACCCCGGTGATATTCCAGAGATGAGCTGTATTGTTATGTGGATTTAGATGAGGACTGGTGTGCTTGAGTTGCATCTCACATATGTCATTTGGCCATGTAGGCCCTGCATTTCATAGCCTTGGTATGGCTGATAGCATTCATGGACTTACCAGCATGATTCCACATTACTCTGATATTGCATTCTTGGCATATACCTTGTGCACACACTTACACTACCCTCTGAGCTTTCTATAAGCATATGCACAATTGTTGCGTGCAGGTGACGTTAGGACGCCACAACAGCACTGAGTTGGGAGCATGCAGCTGACTTTTGGAGCTTTTAATATCGATATTGTGTTTTCCTTATGCATTGTATTCAAAGTTTTTATTATAGTGGATATGTGGTGATATTGTTGGTTGTTGTTTGTGGGTTATGCTTATGGTTATGCTTCTTATGGAACCAATTTATATTGAAAATCCTCCTTGTACGATCCCAGGATCGGAACCTGGTATATGGGTGCCAGGAGCCGAGAATGGGGTACTACAGACGCTGTCAACACCGGATTCGGCGATCGGGAATTTTGTGAGCCCAGTTTCCAAGTCTGGGGTGTGACACTGAGGCCAGTAATAAGGTCATTAAGAATATTTTATGGAAAGTGATTGATAGAAATACTAAACAATGGCATGTTAAATTATCAAAAGCTCTTTAAGCATATCATAATTCGTTCCAAACAGGCACATGAATGAGTCAATTTAGATTGGTACATGGACATGATGTTGTATTGCCATTAGAAGCAATTATCCCATAATTGCAGGTAGTGTCTCAAGCAAACTTAACCCCGACCGAGTTCAAAGAAGCCATGCTAGTTGAACTTGAGGATTTAGATGAAACTTGACTGAAGACGTTAGATTCCATTATGATAAACAATGTTAAAGTTGCTTGAGTATACAATAAGAAGGTAAAAAGGAAAGCTTTTGGTGAAGGTGATATGGTTCGGAAAGTAATATTACTAATCGGGACTAAAGACGTTGCAATTCGTAAATGGTCACCTACATGGGATGGACTATATATTGTGGTAAAAGTTCTTTATGGAGGAGCTTATGTTCTCTATGATATGAATGAGAAAATGATCAAGAATCTGATCAATGGTCGATTCTTAAAAGCATATCATGTCAGTTTATGGAAAATATGGAAAGATCATGCCAAAAGATGGTTGAAATAATCATAAATGGCTTTAAAATAATCAAAATCGATCAAGAAATCATAAGTAAACAAAAATATAAATATTATATTATGGTTTGAATGCTATCAACATACAGCCAACTGGTCGATTACATAGATAAAAAAAGAAAGAGCAAATAAAAGAAAACAGAAGGCTTGACTAAATAATAGATTGGGCATAAATAGCCTTCATCTTCTTGAATTCTTTAACAGCTCGTGAGTTCGATTGTTTTCCTTTGAGCCTTCCAAAACTCTCCGCTTTTCAGAACTCAGACTAGAAAGTGCTTGATTGTTCTAGCAATGACACTGTCCTTGTGTTATGCTTCTCGCTTCCATTCGTTTCTCTCACGCGAATGAGCCTAATAGAGATCAACTTGAGAGTTAAAGAAGTTCGGGAGGGTATGGGGGTATTCTGGACATCTTTCATGATAAAGTCACTCAGTTTACTAGAGGTCGTCACTAATCTCTCTGTGTTGAACTTGTAGAGTTCTTAGCATCAATTTGTTAAAGTAATTTTACCAAGTCCAGTGCATGCGTTGGTACTAAGCTCAGTCATATTGATAGGAGAGGATGTTGGTTTCCTTATGGATGGCAGCACACTTGTTCATGTGAGCGTCAAGATCTTCTAGATATTTTTTAGTGTATGCATTAGCAATGCTCTAGAGCTTTGTTAAGGTGTCTAGAAGTTCAGTTAGAGGAGCGTCATCTTGGGCAGCGAGTCGAAGATCGAGGACGAAGGATAAATGTTGTATTGAAGGGTAGAATGGCAGTATGTTTTAATATACATGTCCAGGATTTCTTTCAGAAACCTTTGAGCTTGATCGGTAGCAGACCTATGGGGTAAAAGCCATTGAGGGAAAGAGTGCTCGAAGAAGAAAGAAGTGAAATTGGATGTGCAACAAGCATTTGTGTTTTTCTTAAATAGGTGTTCAGGATGAACAATTACACCTGAAAATGAGGCATCGTGTTGGTTAAAATGTTTTCATTAATGGTGTGAAACAGTTCCTAGGGAGAGGAAACGAATAGGCGCATGACTGCTCATGCATTTATCATCATTAATACAATCATGCAATCGAAAAAAAATGTTAAGTACCAGAGGAGAAGACGTTTTCTGATTGATTCCATTAACGATGAGAAATTACATGACCGATAACGGACAAGTATAAAAACAATTAGAAAGTGAAAGACAAGAAAGATGTAATTGTTTCTTGAAGCTTCAACTACTTGATTTCTTGACGATGAAGAGTAGTCTTGGTTTTAGCTTCAAAACGTTCAATCTCGTTAATCAATGGGGTCTGTTCTTACATGAAGGTACCCATTTGGTTGATTTCAACCCCTTAGACCCTGTCTGCGTTCGATCAGAGATTTTCATTCTAATCTTGTTCTTCATTCAACAATCTCAGTTTATCCTCCATAACTGAGATTTGAACCTCTAAATCGGTCAACGAAGTCTCTAACTCCTTTAGGTTGTTGTAGGTTGTAGTGATTATATTATGTTATTTACGAATCAGGCCTAGGAATTCATATAGTGCATGTAGCTTGGCTGACAAAGTTTTATCTAACTAAGTGAGACTTTAATATCATTGACGAGGCAGTGTTGAGTGTCAAATATTGCATATTTTCCCTTATTTATATCTTGGTTTTATGAACATGATACTGCTTAATGTTATATTTTATACATGTTTTTGTTACAAGGTGAATCTGAGAGCTTGGATTGAAAAGAATGCTAAAAGCATGGATTTAATGCTCAAGAATCACCAAGCCAAAGATTGGATCTTAGAAGACCAAGAATGAAAAATTGACATGCCAAAGATCCAAGAAAACTAAGTGAGGAAGGAAGAGAATCAAAGACTTGAAGTGTAGAAAAGGAATCCTAAAAATTCGGGTGCTTCGACCAGCCCTGGCTCTGGCTCGACTAGTCGAAGAAACTTCGGTTTGAACTCCAACAACATTATCTTTTAAATTTGCGCGATCCACGACTAGTCGAAGACTTCCTCGACTAGTCAAAGGTGACGCTTGACCAGTCAAGGGCGTCTCTCGACTAGTTGAAGGTTACACAAATTTTGCGCGGATTGCGTAAATTTGAGGCAGTTTCTAGACTTTTCCAACTCAGTTCGAAAGTTGTTGTTCCCCAACTATAAATAGGAGTTCCTAGGATGCCCCAAAGCATCTTCTAGAGTTTAAGGAGTGGAGCAAAAGGGTGGAGCCGCCGTTGGAGAGTTTTTCTTCTTCTTCCTTAGTTGTTTTTATGCTTTTCTTAAGAGATTTTAGTTCAATTTTGTCTATGGTTGGCTAAACCTCTTAGCTAGGGCTTAGAGGTGAAGCTTATTGGGTGATTGGAATGTTTGCTTTGCTTTGATTCATATTTTTATTGAACCTTATGGATTCTATTTATTTATTAAGGAATATTTTTATTTTTTAATAGTTTGTTGGGACAAATTACAATAGATCTGCAATTGCTTTGAATATCTTCTTGTCCTGTTTGAGATTGTGAAATTAGTAAGTCCGTTGTTCACCATCGTCCCTTGGGCATGTAGGATGATGGAATCCTTCCTAATCTTCACAATTCTCCTATGATTGGTTGTGGGATTGATATATCCTGTTGTTTGTCATTGTCTCCTGGGCATGGTTGGGTAATGGAATCACTTCCAATGCTCACAACCCTCATCTGTTAAGACTAGGTTCATGAGAAGTTCAGAGATCTGACCATCTCTTCTTTCTCTAACTGGATAAGATAGGACTCTAATTTCAGTTGGATCTCTTGAATCAAGTGAAATAGCATCTCAATAGCTACAAGTGGATCCTTGGCACCCTAGTTCCCACCTTTAAATTCACAAGTTTCAATTACAAATTCACAATTACTTTTTCAAATAATTTTAGATTTAGTATTAGATCTTCTTCTAGTTCTGCTTCTAGTTACTTTAAGAATACGCACGAGTTTAGTCCCTGTGGATTCGACCTCAGTCTTACCGAGATTATTACTACATTGCGACCCTACACTTGGGGTTGTGAACAGGCAGTTCAATCTTTGATCGATCCTGATGTCAACATGTCAGCAGCACCAGATTAGATGAGGATTCATAATTCTTCTTGCAGTTGCTCAATTTCCATCGACGATGCAGGAGACTCAGCCACCAAGATGTCACGTGGAAAGGTTTGGTCGAAGGAAGATAATATGTTTTCTATAGGGAGCAGGTACTCTAAAGAAGACAATGCAAGAGAATCATCGGCTGATGGGAGTAAATGAGTGAAGACGTCGACCATTGCAATCTATGTACCTCAGCCAAGAACAATTTTGGTTGGTTGAGGTATATCTTATTCAAATTTTCTACTGCATCCGAAGCAATCTGATGCTCATTGATTGCAACAATTGGTTGATCGATTGGTTTTGAGGGAGAAGCAGGATGAATGGAAGGTAAAGTTGTTGGTACAGTTGACTCTATAAATTTTTTTATCCTGATCAGATGCAAATGACGTAGTTATGGATTGTATGAAGGTATTGAAGGATTTCATAGGCTGGTATACTATTACCTCCTCTTGGTCTTCAATTCGACCTGTGGATTGCTAAATGTCACTCGTTGTTTTCTTTGAACCAAGTGGAAGTTCCTAACCATCTCACAAGTTCTCATTTTATTGGAACCTGAACCAAGTTCTCATTTGGCAACAATCTCACAAGTTCTCATTTAATTGGAACCTGAACCAAGTGGAAGTTCCTAACCATCCACTCTTTGGCATTTTTTACAGACCATTGCTGTATTTTTTTCCTTAACCGTTTACTCCAGGGACATTGATCGAAAGATCAAGAACCTCTCTATCAGAGGGCATCTTCCATCCACACCAGCTTAACTGCAACAGGTGCAGCCCCAGAACTACAACAGGTGTAGCTTAACTGCAGCAGGCCCATATGATTCCTTAGGTGCTTTCAACACCTTCTTGGATTTAAATTGTTCTTCTTGCATCAGAGTTCAATATCATGAATGATTATATGCTGTCAGGTTTGTGGTTGTGTACAAAACTCGCTTGAGTTCTCCTTGAAAACTGCTTTGTGGGGTCTTGGGCAATAAATAATATCAACATAAAACCTCCACATTTTGCAGGTCATATAAGGATTTTCATGGAAGTTCAATCGTACTTAGGTTGGTCCCAGCAGTTGCAATCATGGCTTTTGCTGTGTGGGATCTTGGGCAATGATAGTAATTGGAAAAAGAGTAGCACATATTATGTTTTGACCTCTTACCTGCAACCTTTGCTACTGTGGACTGGAGCAACACTGATTTGCAGGTATTATTGATTATTAACATTACCTTGTTGCTTTGTTATCATTACCACTCTACAACATGGGGTTGGTCATGGCACCTGTTAACTACTGGTATGGGGCTTTCATGCAGGGTGCTAGATCCAGTAACTCTACCATCAATGGCAAGCCAAGCTGTTAAGCAACGACTTGTGAATTTTGTAAGATCGTTATCAACTATGATGGCCTTTGCATATTATCTATCAAGGTGAGTGTGTTTGCTGTCACTTTCCTTAAGAAACAGTTTGATGAGGTTGTCGGTCCAGTGATAATCTAATTTTTTACTGAACAGTGACAATCTAGTTTTTTTCTTGACATTGATTTCAATTCATATCTATCATTGTTGTTGGCTTGCAAGGTTCTTTTAGTCATATACTATTCTGATATATGAAGTGGTTGTTTATTTCCGTCGACCGTACACCTAGACCAGGCCAGAGCAGGCTGGTCCACTGGTCATGTTAGCGACAACATAGGAAACTAATGAACTATAGAAAAACTTGTCAAAGTTTTTTCTAGCTGTCCATTTTTTACATGATATTTTACCCACCTGATCAGGGGACTGGTGTGAGCTTTCATCCATGTAATGGCATGTTGGTGGGCTGCCTTGTACATGCATTTGGGATTAGCTAAACTTTAAGAGCACTAACATTCAACTTATCCTATGTTGATTTATACTATTGGTTGATTTTGTGGTGTTTAAGTTGCTACATGTAGCCTTTTCCATTACTCTATTTCATGGGATCTACTGACTGCTCCGGATCATGATCATTTTGTTGTCAATGTGATCATGGCTGGTTCTGAAATGTATGGGTTGCTTTGTGTAGGTTGTATTGATATCTGCAACTCTGCCTCATGAGATTTTGGAGATAAGAAATAAGTTTATGACAGATCCTGTTAGAATACTTGTGAAGCGTGATAAGTTGACCTTAGAGGTAAAATAATTTGTTTCCTTTCTCATTTTTCTTTTCTTTTTCTTTTTCTTTGTTTTCTTTGTTTTCTTTTTGGTTAAAAATGCTTGCTGAAATGTGTCTTTGGTGCTCTTGGTTTTGTTTTGGCTTGAGTTTTCCATCCCCTTCTTACTAGAAGTATCTCTCTCATGCTGACCCCTTCTTGTTTTCTTGCACTGTTTTATGAAGAATAAGATATCACCCACGAAGAAAATGAACCTCTGATTGTTTGGCATTTCATATCTGGTCTTGTTATGGATTCATGTGTTTTTGATGTATTAGATGGTGACCAGGGATACCATATGGGGTGAATTGATTTCATAGGAGTGTAGTTACAAGTAGTTCTAAAACTGGCCGACTCAAATCAAAACTCAGCAGGTTATCAACCCTCCGCTTTTCCACCATGAAAAGCACTCTGTTCATTTCAGGTACTGCTCGAAATAAATGAAATATTAATTCAGCATATAAGCTTTGCATGTTTTTATCCTGTTGAGACTTCTGAATTGATTGACATCTTTGTTAACATACATTTCATTGTTTTGGTGGTGTGGCCCACATGAGTTTTGGATTGAGCTGATCTTTGTCATCTACGGTGACAATGAGGTGAACAACTAATGGATAACACATGTATTGTGGCTCCACAAATCTTAGGTGTTGCACGTTTTCATCTATTTCTTTCCTCTCTTTTTTTTTTCTTCTTCAGGTCACACCGATGAATTTGCATAGCAAATTCCATATTGTTCTATAATCAACAATAACATTTTGTTAATGTACGAGCTGTGTAGCTGTGTAGCATATTCGGATTACAGAACTCCAAAATAACAAATTAACTATCTCCTCAAGAAGCATTGATCTTAATTTATGGAAAGGCCCCTTGATCATATTTTTGTTGAAGATACATGGTTGTTGTTGTTCATGAATTCTAATGCTTCTATATCATCAGGAAATATCTAATGCTCTTATTTCATAAGGAAATCTCAGATGATTTCCATGGTAGCAATGTTATGTTCATCCCTAGAGTAATGACTCCAACAGAAGTAAGGATAGATTTTTTTTTTTTGCTTCACTTCTTTTAAAGCTTTTGCAGTGTAAATTGGGTTTTTGAGCTAAGTCCACTCTTTTAATGCTTATACAGGTTTTGAATGCATATAATGTTGGTGCAAGAATAGTCAAGGTCAACTTCATCACTATAATGTAAAATACATGTTTGAGTTGATCCCTAACATTGTGGAGCACTTCGTCTGCTTGACGACTTTTATTGAATTATGTCTTTTTATTTTGAAGTCTTCCAATGCAAATTTTAGTTTTTCCTGTCAGGTTTACAAGTCAAATAAATAATGTTTCAGATTACATCATGGTTATTTTTACTATCTTTTGATTCTTAAATGAATATGGCTTCAAATATATTTGTTTCTTTCTTTATTTATTTTATTTTATTTTTTACAGTAGGTTTTTTGGTTTAAAATCATTCCGAAATAAGAAAAAAAATTGTTCTCAAATATGACCATTGGCACCAGAACGGTTTAGAACCGTTCCTAAAATTCCATTTCTAAAAATTGAAACGGTACCCAAAACGGTTCTGAACCGTTCCTATTTTTCTGCGATGCCTCATTTAGGAACGGTTTGAAACCGTTCCTGAAGCATTTAAGAACGGTTTTAAACCATTCCTAGATGACGATTTTGGTGTAGTGAGTAATTCGACAATGAGTTTATCAAAAGGCACTCCTTTATCTACATATTTCTTCTTCAACATCTAATTAGGTAATAAGTATTTGGTCACAATTTTACTGACTGCAAGCCTATTTGACAGTCATGACTGTTGCCTAGTTACATTTGTGATCTATGACCTCAGTCAATCGACTAATTCTCACTTTCGTCTCTTGCATTGATAGAAATATTCATTAAAAGGTTAAGAACTTCGCTTTAGATAATGCTTAATTCTTAGAAGACCTCTTGTATTATTGTCGAAGCGCCATTCACTATTAGACTTCATGACATAAGGAAGACCTTACTTTGATACCAACTCGTGTGGTGGCTCTAGTACCAAGTAACATGGTGAGTGGGTAGAGAAAGAAAAGAGATCATCATCTTCTTCTCAAACATAACCATTGAATCTACAAGGAAAAATAAAATTTCTAGAAAACAGTAAGTAAATTGATGAAAGTCATTTACAAAGCCCTCTCATATGATTTATATAAGACCTAAATTCTAAATTTGCAATTTTTTCAAAATAGTAAATTTTCTAAAATATAAAATTTTAAAAAAATAAAATCAAACAATTTCTAAATTAATTGAAACTCTTTCTCATGATTGAAATCGGGACTTTAAGATTTTTTAGGAGTATGCAAACCCTAAAATAATCTTAAAATAGAAAACAAAGCTTACTAAAATAATTTTTAATTTAAAACTAAAAAATAACCCCTAAAATGACATTCTTTTGGAAAACCCTTTAGGATACAATTGCATTTCCCTTAGCTAGCATGTTGAGCTCATTGATTGCTTTCTAATAATATATTATATGCGTGAAATGGATAATCAATCGCAAAGTTATGGTTAACAAAGTTATAACCATCAGAAGCTATAACACGTTAGACCCTTGATCAAATTTTCTAGCCGGATTGTTTTCAATCCTAACCATCCATGAGATGGTCTTTGCCTTTGTCCTACATCAGACCAGGCCCACCTACAATCATGGTAGAAAGTTGGGTAGGAGTTGTACATCAGGGAATGGTTCATGCCCATATAATCACTCCAACAGATGATAAAACTGTCCTGACTCAGGGTAAGACTATTTTGACTCTTAGGGTCAATTCTAAATGACCTTCAACCATATGGTTCTCATCATCTGATAATGTTTATTTATGGGTCACATGGCATTAGAAAACGCATATGATTGTATTTCACATGCACATGGGATATGTTTCAATGATCCAAACCGTCTATGTGATGGTCCTAACCATGGATGTAGGGCACTAGAAATATCTCCCAACATCGACCAAAAGATTAGAATCTCCAATCTTGAAGATTTGCAAAGCATATTAACAGTTTAGATCATGAAAGCATGGCCCCAATGATGACAAATGGTTGTGATGGGAACAACTTTACCAAGAAATGATGTCCTCCAATGAAACGGATTCGGCGAGACTAGCAAACATCAGGGTTGGAGTGAAGACCGCAAACACAATCTGATATTCAAACATTTTCAACCGTCAGTGAAATACTAAAATTCCATGAACTTTTCTTCTTTTTCTTCTCTCTCTTCTTCTTCTTCTCGCCTAAGTGTGCATGTATAGGACATCCTAGACATGCAATAGGTGGGCACACCATGAAGATCGCTTAGTGTGATAATCAAACCGATCCACCCATCAAGGTGGGATGCATGTGTTCATTGGATGAGATTGTTGGTTGTCCCTGTATTTCAATAAGCTTGGATGTCCTACCCACATGGTAGCTTAGCGGAAAAATGGAGCAACATGCTCACATGGATGATTCGTAGTCCAAAAATCGAGGTTGTCCACAACTAGTCAATTTGAGGAAACAAAATTTGGGCCATGTTCTGATCAAGCGGTTAGAATCATTTTCATGGCCTGGCCAGATAAGTTGTATTGACCTTGTACGCATCACCCATGTAATACCATTGCTTATGTAGTGGGACCCTAGTAGATGGTTCACATAGCTCATTCGTTCCACCCATCGGATGATCTAAATTATAGGATCAGTTGCCCACACAAATACACTGTAAATATCAAAATTTCAGTGGTCCTCATCTAGCGTTAGTTGGTCCGGATCATATAGTCTTTGGATAAAGGCACATTCACCATGTTTCCCACTAGATAAAGGGTCTACATGTACGGACCACACCATTGGTGTTATCTGCCACATTTCTAATTATTTGTTGGAATATAAATAGAGAAAACTTTGCCAAAGCATAGATAAATTTTTTCCTTGTTTGCATTTGTAAATTTCAAGAAAATAATACTCCTCTTTTATCCATGACTACTGATTTATTATTTGCCTAAAATTAATATAATTTTCACGAAATTAAGTAAAATGAAAGGAAATAACCTCTCTCTCTCTCGGCAAAGCATTATACAAGTTAACCAAATGTATTGCTCCCTCCCTCCATCTTTTTCTCTCTCTGCAAAGCATCATACAAGTTAACCAAAGGGACTGCAAACCATCTTCACGTGCCACTGTCGACATTTTAAGTGCCTCATGTGTGCCAATGTGCCACCATTAATCTTAAGGCACTGCACACGTAACCACCCATCTTGAAGTGCCCCATTGTGTCAATGTAACACGGAACAATTCAGGTATGCATGATCTAATGTGCCATTATCTATCTTCAAGCACTCCACATGTGCATCATTTGCCACTGATTATCTTCTAGTGCATCCCTATAGGTAATGTGATGCATGTGTCATTATTGTTATTATTATTATTATTATTTATCTTTAAGTGCTCCACGTGCAACACATGTGTCACTTTCTACCTTCAAATCACCACACATGCTGCATATGATATGTGACATGGGTGCCTTAATCCATCTTCAACACAACACATGTTTGGCCTTCCATCTTCAGGTAAAATTTCAAGAAAAATTCAATTTTGCCAATATATATATATATATATAATATATATATATATATATATATATATATATATATATATATATATCACAAGAGTAGCTTTTGCTTTTTCATAATTTTTGTTTCTTAAAAACATCATTTCCATCTCTTTTCCATGAATCGATTGGCCATAGTTAAATCTTTATAAATTAACTAAAATGCCCTCACCAAAACATCATTTAGCTAGCACTACAAAAAATTTAGTTATTAGGGGTGTTTTCATCACAGGCGTCCACAATAAACCGCCACTGTAGATGAAATGTGGGGTGATTTTAAGTGGCTGCCCGTGTACAAAACGGGCCACCGCCACTGGTTTCAAATAATAATAATAATAAAACCTAAAAGCCCCTCCCCGAATCCAAAACGCTTGCGTGCCCTATCCCCAAATCTCCAAATCACCCATGCGCCAAATCCCCAAATCCATCGCGCCTTCTTCTCCCACCTCTTTTCTACCAAAACCCTTCTCTCCTCCCCTGCGATAACCTACCGAAAGTCTCTCTCTCTCTCTCTCTCTCTCTCTCTCTCTCTCTCTCTCTCTCTCTCTCTCTCTCTCTCTCCCCCCTCTTCAACATCTCTCGATCTCCATTTTTCACTCCGGCTCTCTTGATCTGCCTTCCATTTCCATTGTTGGTTGAAGACGCTGATCTCTCGGCCGTTGTCGTCCTTCTCGTCGGAACACGCCAGAGTCCGAGAAGGCCCGCAAGAGGAAGTACGCTGATCTCTCGGTCATGCCCTCCTCGTCGTAACACGTCTCTCTCTCTCTCTCTCTCTCTCTCTCTCTCTCTCTCTCTCTCTCTCTCTCTGTATCACCTAATCCATGGAAGCCATAGCTGCTACTGTCTCAACCATTGGAGCTGTCAACAGGGTACCGGTACGTTGCTCTGTTTTTTTTTTTTTTTTTAATTCCACTATTAGATTTGTATCTATGCTTTGGAATATATGGATAGGATTTATTCTTCTTCTTCTTTTATTTATTTATTTATTTGATGGGTCCTTTGAATTTTCTGTCTTGAGAAATGGGTTCTTGGCATTTTGATTTTTAGGTTTGTTTTTTGCTTGATTTTTTAAGAAGATCTAGTATTTTCCTTTCATTTTACTGCATATATGGCATGTGTTTGATGAACCGAACCGTTGGTTTATTGTGGAGAAAGGTGAAAGGATCATAGGCTAACTATTTTTCCCCAACAGATTTGAAGGACAATGACTTAAGAGTAGGGGGATGAGAGATTTCAGTGCCATTTTTGCAAGGTTTACAACTTTAAGAGAGGTGTTTTGTGTGGATGTTGCTGATATTTATAATACAATCTCCCTCCTATATTTCATGCATGCTAACTATTTGATGAAATGGCTCAACAAGGAATGTTGTGTGGATGTAGCTGATATTTATAATACAATCTCCCTCTTTGATTTGATGCATGCCAACTGTTTGATGAAATGGCTCAACAAGGAATGTTTTGTGTGGATGTAGTTGATATTTATAATACAATCTCCCTCTTATATTTCATTCATTCTAACTGTTTGATGAAATGGGTCAACAAGGAATATTTGAGGTTTTGGATTCAACATTGGTCTGATGGAGCCACCGTCTAGCTCTTCATATTTGTTGTCCAATCTGAGACTTAATACTTCTAATTTTAGTTGTTCATCATCTTTATCTTTGCTACAGCTTCTCCACTTAATCTTCCTTCTTATGCCCACTTAAACTTATTCCAAGGCTAAGTGAAACAAGTTCATGCTCTTCTTCGATTTCATTGAACTGATTGAAGTGCTTAGAGGTGTTTATGCATCCGTTTGTTTATTGCTCAGGTGTTGCAATCTTGATTTGTGTAAATCACCTGAGGGGCCTTGAAGATTCTCACTGTTCTAGTAGGTGGGTTACAATCTTATATTCAACCCAGCTGCTGGATGCTTTCAACAGGCTGACATGTCATAAGATGTCTGTGAAAATTCACAGTGGAGAAACATAATGATACTTTTAGACATAAGATGCAGTCATTTATGAGAATCATCTTTCTTTTCCAGAGTTCATCAACATTGATAAATTTTCCTTTTGCAACAAACCATCCAAAAAATAGCCAACTTTCTTGGTACCCTTGAGAATTGCTAAATGTGTGCATCTAATTCATGATTGAAAGCCTTGATGTGAAGGTCCCATTAGAACCCAACTCCCATCTCCACCTATCTCTCTTCCCCGAGATAGAAACAACTTTGTTGTTTTTTTTTTTTTCCCTTCTTGTAGTATGCACAAACTTGTTGTGTGTTATGTGGATGATTTAGTGGTCAGGTCAGGTAATCATCAGGAACATCGCGAACATTTGGCATCAGTATTCCGTCGACTCAGGAAGAAGCAACTAAAAATGAATCCAGCTAAATGTGCATTTAGGGTGTCATCAAGAAAATTCGTTGATTTTGTTATCAGGCACAGGGGCATTGAGATCGATCCATGGAAAGTTAAAGCCATTCAAAATATGCCACCTCCGAAGACATTGAAGGAATTAAAAAGTTTACAAGGAAAGTTGGAATATATTCGCAGTTTCATTTCAAATCTGGCAGGAAGATGTCAGCCATTTTCTCATTTAATGAAGAAAGGAACAGAGTTTGTATGGGACAAAGCCTATCAGAATGCGTTCGATTCGATAAAGGAATTGCTAAAACAGCCGCCAGTACTGACAGCCCCTATAAAAAGGAAGCCGCTCATTTTATATATATCTGCAGCTGAGAAATCGTTAGGAGCCTTGTTAGTGCAAGTGAATAAATCTGGGAAAGAAACCGCTCTTTATTATCTAAGCTAAACTCTGATGGGTGCATAATGCAATTATTCCCCGATTGAAAAAGAATGCTTGGCGCTGATATTTGCGATACAAAAGTTGAGGCATTATTGTCTCTCCCATGACATAACTTTAATCTTAAGAGCAAATCCGATAAAGTTTTTAATGATAAGACTAATGCTATCATGAAGACTGGCTAAATGGATGTTGCTACTTTCAGAATATACGATCACATATGAGCCAGTAAAAGCAGTAAAGGGGCAGGCAGTGGTAGATTTCTTGGCAGCGCATCCCGTAACAGAGAGCGAGACCATTAGTGACAATTTTCTTGATGAACATGTTATGTTGGCCGAGTCGCAAAGCCCATGGTAGATGTATTTCGATGGCACTTCTCGAGCATCAGGGGCAGGGGCCGGGGTAATATTCATTACTCCTCAAGGTGACTTGTTACCTTACTCTTTCACGTTGGGTGCTGCGTGTACAAATAATGAAGCCGAGTATAAAGTTCTCATCATCGGAATGGAAATTGCTCAAGAAATGAAGATAATGTAACGCCCCGTGTTTTCAGGACCCGAGTATATGACTCGTTTCCTAAAAACTCGAGTGTTAACCTTAAAGGATGGTCAAATTCGAGTATATTTTTTTTCAACTATCAGAGTAAGCAGACGAGCGTAGTATAGACAAATCAAACATAAAAGGAAAGTTCTCATTATCATTTAAATATACAAGAATTGACCATAATGACTTATACAAACCAATGTCTCCACAATAACAAATACAAGATTACACCCATGAGAAATTTAAAAGCATATGAAACACAACGAAAGCGGCAAGATCACGCAGCTTCCTTGACAGGTACAACCACGTGTCCTTGACCCCCATAATGGTTCCTCATCAATCTGAACCTGCATATCACTTAAGCCACCTGTGCTACCTGTACGGTTATATTTTTGATGGATGAGTGGCCAACTCAGTGTGAATTCCCCTTAAGATTACACACCGCCACATTAGGTAAGCATAGTTATAAAACAACAAGGCAATCAAAACAATACATGATGCGATCTTTTTAAATGCATGGATGCGTGAATGCACATCGACCTGGGATGTACATCCAGTCGGACTTGGGCTCGTCGCCCATGCAAATCATCGACTTGGAAGAATATCTAGTCGGACAAGGGTCGATAGTCGATAGTCTGGGAGCTAGCGAAATGATACCCCAAAGATCCTAAGGGCACGTACTACAGTATCCAGAATAGCCACCCGTCATCGCCAACATGTTATGGATGTATGATTAGCCAAACCGTTATTAGTCCAGTTACAATCAGCCAATTTAGGTAAGCTCAAGGTCACTATGGGGAGCGTATAGCCCAGCGTAGGCCGACAGCTCGAGCATAGGTCCCATACCACCATCCTCGGCTCATGAGACTACCACCTTAGGATGTTTAATGGAAACCCATCAGCTAGTGACCAATCACATTACAGTATATGGGGCTTACCATCGCATGGTTGCACTATATAAAACATCGAACCCATCTAGGGCAAGTATCAAAACAAAACCACGTAGGGCGAGTATTAAAATATGCCACATAGTGCCGATATCAAAACCATACGATAAATACCATCCTTAAAAACCATTGGGCGCAACAACCCTGGATGGTAAGCCCACATCAATGATCCATCTAGACCACCACTCAATAACCACTAAGTCGAAGGTCCATTATAATCAATACTAGTCAAGTTACATCTCAAGTATGGGTGTACATTCATGAGTGGGAATTTCTCACTAATGTACCAATTTAAATTCCATAAGCAATCCACAAAAAGAAATCCACAAGCATGAACAATTATAGAGGATAATCATAAAGCATCTAATATAACAATTCAATTTCCACCAACTAACATATGTGATTATAAGAGAGATATCAATTATGAATTTAAATAAAAACTATAACTTAAGCTAAAGAGAAGATGGAAAGCTCAAGGGGAAGAATCATCACCTTATATTTTGAATCGCTAGCCGTGTTGCTAGAGAATGCATGTTTTCCTTAGAGTCAAACCCTATCATGAATTGTAAAGTTATATCATTGGATTCAAGCTTTACACGCTATTCTAAGTCAAGGTCTTAACCTAAGGTTTGGATTACCTTAGTTTTAGGGTTTCACCCTAGGGTTTAGGCTTAGGCTAGATTTGTAGGTTTTAGTTGTGATTTTTAAACCCTATTTTGTGTGGCCATTTATGATACTATCAACGGAAAGAATAAATGAATAAAATTAATCAAGTGAATTTGGTTATTAATTTTAGGGATATTAACCATGGCGACCATTATATTAAATTATCTAATACGACACACGACGAATAATGATATTAATGATTCCAAAACAATTATTAATATTGACAATATACTTGACATGACACTAATAGTCATTCTAATGAAAATAGATAGTGTGTTATAGCATTAATAATGATAATGTTTATATGCGTCGACTAATACTTGAATGAATAATTTACTAGTGGTCAATCATATCTAATCCCAATAATCCAAAAATGGTGATAGTAGTAACAATGATAATTAGAATAAATTAAATCTGGGATGTAAATGTGGACGCACCTTGCCGACTTAGTTCGAGTCGAGTTGACTCGGCTTCTTCCCACTTTCTCCTCTTCCTTTCTTCCTTTCCTTCTCCCTTCTCTCTTATTTCTCCTTTTTTTTTAGCTGGAAAGCTCCAGCATTACCGTACTGGACCCAGGCCCCCAAACGAGTCGGCAACTCGACTCAAGTCAGCGAGTTGACTCGACAGCAACTCGCGACTCAACGATCTCCTCCACTCTCTCTCTCTCTCTCTCTCTCTCTCTCTCTCTCTCTCTCTGTTTTCTTCCTCCCCCTGATTTCTCATTCTCCTTTTCTCCTGCTGCAACAGGTAGCAGCTCTGCTCGGCGACTCTATCGGGTTAGTCCGAGTGCGGCAGCGAGCCAGCTGCAAAAAGGAGAAAAAATGGCTCTCTCCTTCCCTCTCTCTTTTCTTTCTTTTCTTTTCTTTCCTTGCTTTCCCTCCTTTCTCTCTCTGGCTAACAGAAGCCGAACCGATCCCAGGCCCAACTGATCGGCTCGCCCTGAACTCGGATCAAGCCCGAGCGTGGTGGTGCGGTGCAACAACTGCACATTAGCGTCTCCTTCTCCTTTCTTCTTCTTCCGTTCTTTTTCTGTTTTCTTCCTTCTTTCTCTCTTTTCTCTTCCAGCCGAATCCATCAACATGATCCAGCTTGAGAACAGCGTGCCTGAACCGAGTCTGGCTCAGTTTGAGAGGTGGAGAAGATGAACGCCATTAATGGCGGATTTCAAATGAAGGCTTCCTTCTTCATTCCGGCAACATGGGATGATTCAAATGGATGTCCCAGAGCTCATGGATAAGCTTTTTCAAAGCTTGGTAGTGTTTTGGGCGGTGGGTTCGGATGGAGGACAAAGCGGCATTTTTCTCTTTCCAGCCGCAAGGAAGTGGAGATGAGCCTGAAGAGAGTCGTTCTCTCTCTTTTGTAGGGTTCTTCCAACAATCCTAGACTGTCGAATCAGGAGCAAACGGTTCAGATTGCAACAGCTAGCACGTACGTCTGTCAGAGCTGAAAATCGGCCGCGATTTTGGCTTCCTGTGGGCGAAACTCTCTCTCCCATGAGGAGAGCCATCGGACGGTTGAGATTTCTTGCAGATAAACAGACGAGATTAGTAGATTCCCATGCACGCGGATTGCTGAGCTGGAAGGAAACAGATTCCCTTTTTGGAATTCTTTGTGTTTTCAGGCCTTATTTGCACCAGCATTTGCGTGCACATATGGTCGCGTGAACGGGGATGGAGGGTATGGTTTTGGTTAGGGCCATGTTGTGTACAAGATGGGCGGATCAGATCTCCCATATAATCTGAGATGGTGGGCCCCAACGCGTCCCAAACGGACGTCCGTCCGTCGGCTGCTGGGAAGCAGAGAGAGAAAATCTCTCCTTTTTTTTGGAGGAACACGAGTCAGCTCATGCTGACCGTGTTGACAAACCGGGTGCACCACGAGTGCACAACCACTGTGCACATGTGTGACACTAAGTGGGGTCCATCATGGTGTTTGTGATAAATCTACACCGTTCATTCTATTTGGCGAGCCCTACCATAGCCCTTTACCAAAGGTGGGGCAGGTCCAAGGTCCGGGTGGCCCATACGGGTCTATTCCTAGCTCTAACAGTGGATTCTCGTCGATCTAATGGTCAGATTGTTCCTAAATTAAATGTCAACGGCTAAAATGGTCCCCAGAATTTATCAGACGACTGAATCCACATGTTGTCGGGACATGGGGGTGGAAACCACTGTAACTTCCGGTTTCACCATCCGCTGTCACAACATGCATATAAGTTTCTTTTCTATCTTGATGTTCAAAATAGATGGGTCCACCTATGATAATCTTTCGGAAGATCCACTCCATTCGTCGTCTTTGGCACGCCGTGGTAACCCATGGTCCCAAATTTGAAGTTGATCCGAACTTCAGGTGGGCCGCACGATCTGCTAATGCATTAAATGGTATTCACTGTTAAAACCATCTTCACTCTTACGTATGTGTCATGCATCCTTAATTACAAATTTGCCATTATTTCTTCAACAACTTTCCACTGTCAGTTATATCTGATTGCACCGTCCAAATGTCCTGAAATTTGGCGGAGGTTCCACATTTTTCATTCTCTTTCCATCGGTCAAGTTTGGGCCCCGATCTCCCGAGGATGTCCAAGATACTCTTTTAAATGGCCAACCCACTCTGTATTTTAGAATTTCAGTTGTACACATCTAGTTGAACTATTACCTGGTAGTTTGGTAATATACTTTAGGATCTTTAAAATGACCAATTCATCTTAATATTTGGATGGCCCATTTGACAGATCCAAACCTGATGTGTGGTAAGATAACTTGATAAAAATAAGTAAACTTGGTGGTTAGCATTCTAATCACGTACTTAAGTGATTGTACGATCAATTTTGTAAATGAATGAACACAATTGAGTTTTTAGAGCGATCAAGGGCCGAACTCGTATACTGTTGGGACTTGTTTACATGTGTAAGTTCCTCGGATTGTAATTCTAATAGTAGGTTAAGCATATCCATATGGGGTGAACAAGATGGACGGGTCAGAATCTTGATCTAATAAGTGTACGAACGGATGTCGAGGTCAAGTAGCTGATGTACTATGATATAAGGGCTGAAATTTGACATGTACGGTTAATTTCTGATAATTAGGTATGGTATAAAATTTTGCATTAAACAGATAGTGAAAACCATGTGATCTATAATCAAGTGGCCTAGGCAATGGCGTTTTCATAATTATCACTGATATGAGGGTTTTGTGAACTCTAATGGCTCCACATGCTTTTAGGCATACTTCTAAGCAATTCTTAGAAAGGAGGGTATATCTAAATTGTTATGGATAGGGAGTTATTCGTCAATCTCTTTAAGGGAAGACACGTACGTTAGATCTCATAACGGAGAGTCTTATCTTGAAGTCTACAGTCAGATGGCTTGATCTATGAATAAAGATCATTCCCAATGGTTCAATTATTGTTGGGGAATGGATGTAGAGTTAAGATAGCTAGGTTGGTGTCGTACACATGTACGTATTAAGTTAAACTTCATGGTAACACTCGAGGACTTTCAATACTCGGGTATTGAAAAGTTCGGGGTGTTACAGATAAAAATGCTACAAATCTTCGGAGATTCTAAATTGATCATAAATCAATTGACGATTGAATTCGAGATAAGAAAGCAAGAGCTCTTGCCATACTGTCAAAAAACACAGTAGTTATTAGAGCAATTCTACCATGTCGAAATCAAGCATGTACCATGGTCTGAAAATGCAAAAGCAAATGCTTTGGCCAGCTTGGCAGCGGCTCTGTCCTACCCAAACCGAAGTCCTCCCTAGGTGACTATAGAAGAAAGAAGATTTTTACCCTCTTCAGAGGTCATTAATGAAATTCTTGAGGCGCTTCCTATATCGTGTTTGGAGGTAACGACAAATGATTGGCGTCAACCTTTCATAGATTACCTCAAATATGATATCTTGCCAGAAGACCCAGTGCAGAGACAACAAATCAAGCAAAGATCGGGTAGATTCATCATATGTAGCAAAGTGTTGTACAAAAAATACTACAATTAAATGCTACAACGTTGTCTAGATGAACAAGAAGCAGGCCAGATGTTACGGGAAGCACACTCTGGAGAATGTGGGGCACATCAAGCTAGCCGAAATTTATTTCATCGGATATATCGAATGGGGTATTATTGGCCTACCACGTTCAAAGATGCAATAGATTATGCAAAGCGGTGTCATGAATGTCAGATTTACGGAGATGTTATACACATTCCTCAAGAAGACCTGCATCAATCAGTCACCTCTTGGTATTTCTCTGCCCGGGGACTTGACGTTATTGGTCCTATAAATCTGCCTTTGTCCAAAGAAAAACAATATATTCTAGCAACAACAGATTACTTCTCCAAATGGACAGAAGCGATTGCATTACGCAATGTCAAGGAGAAAGATGTGGTCAATTTCATCCGACACGCAATAATATACTGCCATGGTATCCCGAAGAAAATTATCACAAATAATTACACTCCTTTCAAAAACAGAGGCATGAAAAAGTTATGTTAGAAATTCAGCATTCACCATTCATTTTCAACACCTTACTATCCACCGGCCAATGGATTAGTAGAGGCGTTTAATAAAATGATAGTCAAGATATTGAAGAAAACAATGACGGGAAATAAGCGTGACTGGGATAAAAAGTTACAAGAAGCATTATGGGCTTACAGAACTACCCACTGGACAACAACAAGAGCAACACCGTATTCACTGGTCTATGGTGTAGAAGTGGTCATCCCGATCGAAACACAAGTAACGTCATTGAGAATGGCAATACATCAATTAATTACAGATGATGAAAATGCAAAAATAAGACTGGAGGAACTGGACTTGCTCGATGAGAAATGCCTGGCAGCTCAGCGGTGATTGCAGTCATATCAGGTAAGGATATCGGCCACCTTTGATAAACGAGTCAAGTATAGCTCTTTCAAAAAAGAGGATATGGTGCTGATGCTGAAAAGACCGATAGTGGTCACCCACAGAACAAGGAGAAAATTCGAGCCCAAATAGGACGGGCCTTACTTAATAAACGAAGTATAGTCCAATGGAGTGTATAGAGTCGTAGACTAAGATGGACAAGGTATCAGTATACCAGTCAATGCTCGCTTCATCAAAAGATATTGTCCTTGAAGATACTTCCGATTTTGATCCAAAATATTATTAGAATAATGCTTCTGTATCAAAAGGGGGCAAGAATAAACAAGACCATGGCCATGTACTCTCCTTTCAGACAAATGAATAAAGAAGAAATTTGCGAGCACATCAAGATTATGTGTCAGCAATTGTTACAAAAGGAAAGTGACCATCACTATCACCAGCAAGTTTTGATAAATAGTGTCTAAGGTGAAAGTACTTAAAAAATTTAAAGAGCAAGGTGGTGAAGGGTGGGATTAGTGAAGGAAATGGGTTAAGGAGTGATTTTAGACTGTGGGATTCAGTTCTGACAAGTTAATAAGGTGTTAGGATCGACCCATTGCCTAAGGCGTCTAATCCCAGGTTGGCAAAAATCTGGGATGTTACAACTACTTAGACCCAAATTCTTAGCCTAACTTTGGCTCGGAAGGTCCCCTTCTCTAGTTAAGGTCTCCTTTGCTTTCCTCCTGTGTAGGCTTATAGGGCTTGGTGCAGAGCCCGAAGCTCGGCGAGGGTGAACCAAATTTCTGCATCAACATTTTGGTGCCGTCTGAGGGAAACGAAAAAAAAAAAAAAAACTGCTCTTACTTCACCGAGGAGAGATGGCGAAAGGAAAGAAGAAAGTACATACTCAAATGGTTGCGGCAAATCCCGAGCCATCCAGAGCTCGGAATTTGACTTCGGGAGTGCAAATAGAATCTGTGCCAACAGATCCTACACAGCGATCTAGAAATCGAGGAGGCAAATACCAAGCATTACAAAACTAAATGGAGATGTTGGTTAATGAAGTCAGCCAGATGAAGCAGCAGATGAATAAACAGCACCCACCTCTTGATCAAGAGGTAAACGCTCCACCAGGTGCAGATTATCCAATCCCCGCAGCGTCCAGAGACATCTCACGGGGGCCTTTTGGGCGAATCCCGACCTAAGCGCGGGAACCGTCGAATCGAGCCCTAACACACGTCTCGGAGATCTCGGCCCTGGCCCTAACTAATCTCCGACATCGATTGGAACGGAGAAGACGCGAAAGAACTCCTGAGCTCGAGCATGCTCGGGAAACAGTGGCCGAGAATAGAGACTCGTGGGAAACTTAGCTCGAAGAATTGCGAGGACAGATCGACACCCTGTGTCGGACGTATCAAACTCAGACCCTGACCACGGTGGAAGCGATGATGGAGGAGACTGAACTCCCGTTCACCAGCGAGATAATGAACGTGGTGATGCCTCCGAGGTTCCGGATGTCTCCCATCACGCCCTACTCAGGCTCCGCGGACCCCACTGAGCACATGAAGTCCTATCGTTCATAGATGGAGCTCCAATCAGCCTCTGGATCAATCATGTGCTTAACATTCTCGATAACTCTTACTGGGGCTGCATGAGGTTGGTATCGACAACTGAAACCGAAGTCTATTGGCTCGTTCGCTGAGCTCAGTAAGGCGTTCCTCACACAGTTCATCGTATGTAAGCAGTGTATGAAACCCTCCACCCACCTACTCACCATCAAGCAGAAAGATGGGGAAGCTTTGAAGGATTACATCCTCCGATTCAATGGAGAAGCAATGTTGGTTGATGACTACTCGGATAAGATGGATCTGGCCGCAATAATTTTTGGGCTCAATGAGGGAAAGTTCCTATTTTCAATAGGGAAAAACCCTCCGACTACACTGGGAGAATTCATGAATCGATCCCAAAAATATTCAAATGTCAAGGACTTCTTCAGCTCTTGGAAAGGAACTCATCACGCAGGAAGCTCCTCCGTAGACAAAAAGTGCAAAGACACCCCATCCCAGCCAAATACGAGCAAAAAGATGTCAGACGAGGATGGATCCCACAGCCAAAGGCCGAGTAGGAAACCTAAAAGTTGATTTAGCTCATACACTCCTCTCAATACATCTTCGGATCAGATCCTCTTGGAGATTCGAGACAATAAGCTGTTGATGTGGCCGAGCTGCATGAAAACAGAGGCAGGTCAGCGAGACAAACGCAAATACCGTCACTTTCACTTCGACCATGGACACAACGCCATCAACTGTGTCGACCTAAAGGAAGAAATTGAGACCCTTATTCATAAAGGGCAGCTGCGACAGTATGTGAAGGAAGAGAAATAGCCTCAAAAGGATGAGCTGTCGAGCAGAACAGCGGATGACGCCGTTGAAATCTGAACCATATGTAGCGGACCATTAGGAGGCGGGGACTCAAACCAGGCCCAAAAGGCTCATGCTCTGAGTACGGACCCCGATCATTACATCCACCTAGCCGAAATACCGAGCAAGGAACCCCGAATAAGTCCATGCAGCCTAACGTTTACAGAGGACAACGCACGAGGAATTCAACATCCTCATAACGACGCCCTGGTGGTCACTATGACGATAGCCAATTGGAAGGTGTGCCGTATCTTGGTTGATATGGGGAGCTCAGCAGACATCTTGTACTCAGAAGCATTCGACAAGATGGGTATTGACAGGTCGCACTTCTGGCCCATTTGGACCCCGCTACACGGCTTCGCGGGTGACCAAGTCATCTCAAAAGGAACGATCTCCCTCTCGGTAACAGCAGGGGATTGTAAATGCTATAGTGTAAATCTAGCACCCGAAGAGTTGTCAAATTATTTTGTACCAAACCATTTAGAAGTTGTATCATGCTTGAGTTGAATTGATCAGGTTCGTGCATTTTAAAGTTGTCTGCATCTTCGTCGAACTTGCCTACATTTTCAAGTTGAAGAGAAGATTGTTGAAGTTTATGCTTTCAAGCTCAAATTCAAGAGTTAAAGGCTCAAGAACTCAAGTTCAAGTTTGAAGTTCAAATACTGTACGCTAAAGACTCAAGAACTCAAGCGTAACTCAAGCTCGAGTCCAAGAGATCGAACTCAAGCTTCACGTATCACAAGAAATCAAGGTTCTGAAGCAAATGATGTTTCAATTGTTCCAACTCATAAACAAGGTATGATGACCTTAGATTGACCATAGGTTGAGTCATATTCATTGCATATTTTATGTGGGTCATTTCATAAGTTTATAGGTCATTTTCTCGACTAGTCTTAGTCCTTGTTCGACTAGTCTAAGTACTTGCTCGACTAGTGTGAGAGTTTTCTCGACCAATCCAAGGTTTGTTGCATTTTTTCAGAATTTTCTGTTGGACTCTCAACCAGTCTTGGAGACTGCTCGACTAGTCGAGTGAACTGTCACGCCCCGAACTCGTAAACCGGACTCACAAAATTCTCGATCACCGAATCTGGTGCTGGTAGCCTCCGTAGTACCCCATTCTCGGCTCCCAGCGCGAATACACCAGATTCCGATCCTGTGATCCTACAAGGAGAATTTTCCAACGTACATTTAGCTCGTAAGAAGCATAACCACAAGTTTACCCAAATCACAAAGGCAACATCATTGTCACATATCCACTAATATAAAAGGTTAAATACAATGCTGAAAGGAAAAATACATATATCAAAAATCAAAGCTCCAAAAGACAGCTGCACGCTCCAAGCTCAACGCTGCTGCGACCTAATGCCACCTGCACGCACTATCGTGCATAAGCTTATAGAAAGCTGAGAGGGTGGTGAAAGTGTGTGAGCAAGATAAGTGCCAAGTATGCAATATCAGAGCAAATGCGAAAACATACTAGTAAATCCATAAATGCCATCAGCCTTATCCAGGCTATGCAATGCAAAAACATAATAATCTAATATCATATACTAAGGAAGCAATGTAAAAAGCAAATCCTGACGAGTCCACGAATACCGTCAATGTGACGCCCCATCACTGTGGCCACATGTGGGCGGGCACACGTGGGTGGGTGCACATGTGGGCGGGCCCCAAGGTGGCTGGTAGGTTACTGTGTGGCTGGCAGGCTACTGTGCCCATAGTGAAGGTGAAACTTTGTCCCACATCGGAAGTGTCGTCTGAAGTTGTGATGGTTATGTGTGGAGTTGACACCGTATACTGTATGAGGCCTTTTTGGGGAAACCCCGAGAACAAAACTGTGCGGGTTGTGCCCAGAGCGGACAATATCATACAGTGTGGGCGTGGGCTATTAGAAATGGTATCAGAGTCGAGGACGGCTCTGCCCTCGATGGGGGATATTGTGACACCCCATCACTGTAGCCACATGTGGGCGGGCACACGTGGGCGGGCGAACATGTGGGCGGGCCCTGAGGTGGCTGGCAGGCTACTGTGTGACTGACAGGCTACTATGCTGGCAGGCTACTGTGCCCACAATGAAGGTGAAACTTTGTCCCACATCGAAAATGTCGTCTGAAGTTGTGGTGGTTATATGTGGAGTTAACACCCTATACTGTATAAGGCGTTTTGGGGGAAACCCCAAGAATAAAACTATGCGGGTTGTGCCCAGAGCGGATAATATATACAGTGTGGGCGTGAGCTATTATAAATGATATTGTCCGCTCTAGGCACAGCCCGCATGGTTTTATTCTCGGGGTTTCCCCCAAAAGGCCGCATGCAGTATAGGGTGTGGGCTGTTACAGTCAACCTTATCTAGGTCATATAAAACATAGCAACCCAAAATGCTATATGTCGGCGACGTAATGCAATATGTTGTGCGAATGAAATGACCATGCAGGAGTGTGAAATCAGGATGATAGTACATAGTATCGCAGGCTATGAGGTCCACACAAGGGACTTCTATCCAAACTAGTCCCATACCTAAATTTAGATAGTTAGACTCAATGTGGTAAACTCCTGATCTCAAGTTAGTCACGCGTCCCAACCGAAATCCTGGTCATTACGAAGGTACACGTAATAAATAGTTGCACACCACCAGCCCGAGTGGATAGTGAATGAATAAATGAATGAGTATGCAGCTCCTGCTCAATAAGTCCACATATCAATACCGTACATCTCTGAGATCATCACCGGGGTCTATTACACTCTACGCCAACTTATCGCCCCTATCCGATCGCACAACTGGGTAAGTGGAAGAGACCTCACTACCCGCCTGCCAATATCGGGCCTGACTCGTCGATAGTGGACTCATTCCTCAAGCTGGTCAGACTCAACCTACATATTGCCCCCTCACTCAGGTAGATAGGGTCACACCCCCTCCCAACCGACCACCACACAGTGGGAGACGCGGCCTACTGGTATTCGGCCCTCGTGCGCTCATGTATCCACTCAGTCTAGATGTCGGGGCTTCTCCTGGCCACAGAGGTTTAAGGATTTTCACTCAGGGACATCTATGGCGCCCGTATGCTAGAACTAAACATTTTTATGTCCCATCTGACCATTCACGACATGCCTGTGGAGGCCACGACCCTGATGTCGCTAGGGCGTACGATGGTCATATCACAAAATACGAGATGCATGAGTTATACCATCCAGTCATGCAGCAATTCTACGCGTACTGTGCGCTCATATAGGCAACTCCGTCTCTCAAGGAATCCCATAAACAACCTGCCCTATGGCATATACAATGGTCAATCACATCTCATAGCAAACATGCGGATTATGCGTATGAGCATGTATCATGATACGTATGAGCATGTATCATGATGATATGTTGTCACATACTCATAATCGGTATCGATAATCGGCCTATACAATTGGCCTCGATAATCGGCCTCGATAATTGACCTCGACAATCAGAATCGGCCTTGACAATCGGAATCGGCCTCGATAATCAGAATCAGTCTCGATAATCAGCCTCGACAATTAGAATCAGCCTCGATAATCGAAATCGGCCTCGATAATCGGAATCGACCTCGATAATCAGAATCGGCCTCAACAATCAGAATCGACCCCGATAACCAGAATCAACCTCGATAATCGAAATCGACCTCGACAATCGAAATCGGTGACAATGGGCTTAACAAGGCCTAAGGAAAGGTCACAATATGGACATTTAACCATCATTGCCCATCAATGTGAACATTTAACCAACGTTGCTCCTAAGGAGTGGTCCTCATAGGGCCAAACATATAGTGGACCCATGGCCTCACATAAGGGCCTCATACACAACATAGTGGGCCACAGACAATCTCAATGGGCCTCAAATACATCACAATGGGCCTCTACCCATGGGCCCCAAATACATCTCAATGGGCCTCAACCCATGAGCCTCCTATATAACAAGTGGGCCATACTACTTGGGCCTTATGTACATCAAGATGGGGGGTAGAACATACATTGCGGTGGGCCGCATAAGGGGATGACATAGATGAAACACACACAGCATGGTGGGCCCACATCCAACCCATCTAGATGGACAGGTGGATAGAACACACATATCACAGTGGGCCTCATGGCCTGAACGGACAGCCTGGATATATAATACATACATATAAGGTGGGTCACACATCCAACCTGATGGACGGTGTGGATGAAATCCATTCCTCAGGTGGGTCACATCCAAATGGACGAACAACGTGAATGTACAGATACATCATGGCTGGCCCCTCACGGCAGCACCGTCCAGATGGACTGCTTGGGGAACAATGAAATGGTGGGGTCCACGTACTCAAATAGACGGACGTTAAGGATATAAAATTCGTACATCAAGGTGAGTCCCACATTGCATGGTGCGGATATAAAAACATACATCATGATGGCCCACAAAACTTACTGACGTCATCCAACGATGGGACCCACTGTCTTAACATTAGACGGTGTGGATCCAGTCCATACATCACAGTGTCATCCCACTGTCCCAATCAAATGGACAGTGAGGATAGAGAATACATACAGCAAGGTGGGTTCCCACCCCCACATGTGCCACATGTGTGGGGTGGCCCCATGCTCAAAATAGGTGGACGGTGTGTGTAAAACACATATATTAAGGTGGGGTCTACCGTCTAGACAGATGGACGGATGGTGGATATGGAATACATACTTCAAGGTGATCCCCACACCTCCCGTCCAGATGGTCGGTGTGGGATGAAAACATACATCATGGTGTCCCTCACAGCACCGTCCAGATGGACAGTGCAAATCACCTACATCACGGTGGTCTGCACAGCACCGTTAAATGGATGGTGCAGACAACACATTCATAAAGATGGGCCTGCACAACACCATCCAGATGGAAGGTGTAGATACATCACGTGGGTCTGCACAGCACCGTCCAGATGGATGGTGCAGCCACATGGCAAGTGGGTCCACACATGTGGGACCCACCAGCCTGGAAGAAGCTAATATTTGTTTTCTCCCTTCATCCAAGGTCAGTCCAGGAAAGATGTCCTGGATACAACACGTACATGGGGTGGGTCTCACCGTCCAGATAGTTGGACGGTGTGGATTTCTCACATACACCAAAGTGGGCTCCACCATGATGGATGGCATGGATATAACACACGCATCAGGTGGGCTACACGACATCAAAGAGAGAGAGAGAGAGAGAGAGAGAGAGAGAGACGTGAGAAGGGGAGGGACCCCGCCACTATGGGCCCTCCCTATACAATGCATACATCAAGATGGGTCCCACCATATGTAGGCCCTTAAATCACAATAAAAACAACGGTGGAAGTCATGAAATCACCCACCGTTCTTGCTTCTTCTGGGCTTCATGGAGTGCCTAACCCCTTGGCTACCACTTTGATGGAGGATGATGGAGATTGGAGGGTTGGGATTAGGTGGTAGGGAGGTGGGCCACACCTAGCTTCTTCCTCTCCTTGGAAAGCCATGGACGGTTGCCCTCTTGCTTGGGAGAATGGTTTGAGAAAGAGAGAGAGAAAGATGATGTAAGGGATGGGTGATGAATGGAGTGATGGGTGAGTGATGGGTGTACTTTGAAAAGGGATGGGTGAAGAGGGAGAGAGAGTTGACTTTAGGGGTTGCTTGTACTTGGGGATGAGATATGTACTTGACATTATTGATGTGATTGATGTGAGATGTTCTCTTAGATTTACAAATGAACGGCATTTTCCTCAAACTGAATGCGGGCCTTCATCTCCTAGCCTGGGTACCACATCGGCGTGCGAGACACGACGTCAGAATCGCGGCGACGACGCGGTCGCAAGGGTGCAAGTCTTGGGTTGAGCCGACTCAGATTGATAGGTTATGATGTTTTATTTAAACCAACATGATTTAAATGATTTTTAAACTCGTAAGTATACGAATCAGATGTAGATATGGTACGTATTACGAGATCGTTCCCATGAGGACTGGTCGTCACAATTCGAATCTATGATTCTCCTTAACTAATCCAACAAATAATGGAGCGAATTACTAAGCACAATTCTATAGAAAAAATAATTTAGAATAGGGAAGAAAATTCAATCATAGAAAGAGCACTAGGACTTTCGAATCCACCCCTAATTATCCTAACCCTTGTTTTGTCTGTTGATTCACCTTAATCTAGATTGATACCACTTATATAGAGAAAGCACAATCTGTGTCCTTCATCGGGCATACAGAATGTCTAATTCCTTTAAGCAATGCCATGAATAACATATCTCATGTCCTTGGTCGGGCACATGGAATGTACAGTTCATTAAAGCACCCTGTTTCTTCCTCTATAGGAAACCTGTTCTTGATCAGACACAAGCACCTATAATAAGCATCCAAACAACATCCATATATATACTTTGGTCAAGTTCATAGATGGAGAAGTATAGAATTTAAACCAATCAAGTCCACTTAGAGAAAGAAACACACCAATCAAATCAAAGTAAATTCAACCAATACAAGAGCTAATCAAATTAGGGGCTTCATCTCAGCCCTAGCTGAGAGATTAGTGACCCAAAAAATCCATTAAAAAGATGGATAAACAAAATTCATAAAAAGGGAACATCAAACCAATCGATCTCTCTCTCTCTCTCTCTCTTCTCTTCTCTGGATCTCCTTCCTGGATCTGGAATTCCTCCAATTTTTCCATCCCTTCCTCACATTTTGCAACTCTTTTTATAGCTGATGGAGTGGCTGGAGTGGTGAAAATCGGATTTGGAAAGCTGTCGCACGCGCAGCGAAAACCTTTTCGCAGCCCAGTTCGGGCCTTCGAAACATAGCATTTTCCTTGCTCAAATTCCAAACAAACACCGTCCCTTAGGACTTTCTTGGGTCCTCTACATGATGTACGGTTCAGATCTGCCATATGATCAAAGATGGTGGCCCACAACTGCCTGAAAAATCACTTTTCACGGGCGTGCGTAAGCCTACGTACGTGGCTTCGCTGACGTGATCGGTGGGCCCCACAGAGGTTTTTTCGGGGAAATCCATCCCGTCCATTAGGTTGCCCTTGAAATTTCGGTCAAAAACGGATGGTTTTGGTTGTCTGTTGACGCGGCTCAGAGAAGGAATCACAACAAAATCAGTTTTGAACGTCACAAGACCGCCTGTTTGTGGCCTCTGTATCACGCACGTGTAAACGCATGGATATGAAAGGTCAGCATAGGTTCGAAGATTTCGAACCCCTCTACACGATGGACGGTCTGGATCATCCATCCGATCATGGCCATGATCGAAAAATCTTCCGCAAAAACCGGCAGCGGTCGGACGCTGTAACAGAGGTTGCGGACCTTTTCCGCTGTACCGCTGGTGGGGCCCACTCCTTCGCTTAAATGGGAAATCCACTCCGTCCATTGGATGTATAGTGAGATTTCAGTCAGGAATGCATATTTTCGCCTTCCGTTGATGAGGTCCACCTGACTTTCTGCTCCACCGTCCGTCTTGCGTTTGGCGGTGGGAATCGAGTGATCGCATGTATTAAGCCAAAATTCCACCTAGGTGAGGGTCTTCCCTATCCCAGAAGAACAATGAACGGTTCAGATCTTTTGAAACGATGATGTGTGGGCCCTACTAATGAGACCGACACCGGACAGCGTTAACGCTGTTGCGTTTTTTAGAAACTTCGGATTTTTGGTCGGTCAAAGGTCTGTTTGACCTTCTTTGTATTGCTGTGCACGGCTAGTGCACTCGTGCATGATGCACACTCTGTTTGGGTGGGGTTCACTACAATGTAAATGAGAAATCGGCACCATCCATTCGTTTTGTCTCTCCAATTAAGGGGTTGAGACCAAAGTTGAAGTATATCATGTTATCAGGTGGGCCCCACTTAATGAGTTAAGGGGCTGATCTGGCCGTTAAAATACTTCCCGAGATATCCAGAGGTTGAAATTTAATATGTACGGTTAATTTATGGCCCTCATCCCATGTATGAAGTTTCGAACTGATCGAATGGCGGGAACCATGTGATCTTGCATTCTAGACCAATTTCGGGCCTCTTTAACGTGAACGGCTTGATTTCCTCGGGTCCCTGGCATGTAAATTCTTCAATATTGGTCCTCTGAGGTTCATCCCGTGCTCTGGTAATTTCAGAGCGTCAAATCCATGCTTTTAACATCATTTTTCAATACACGCTCCTGATTTCTTCCTGTAAGAAAAACACAATTAAAATATGGCATTAAGCATTATCATGTATGTAAAATCAAGTAATAGTCGGGGTCTGAGATGCAATATTCGACCCTCATCAGGGTACGACTCAGGGATGTGCGTAAATACTATCTACGTATCGCGAGTCTCCGGAATTCGACCGGGAGGACCGCGTAAGCCTACAGAACGGTACAGTCTAGGATACAGGCCTCACATGAACAGTGCTCGACCGATCGTGCAGTGCTCGACTCAAAGTCCAGCAAGCTTTTCTGGTCTCACTCGACCAGTCGAGTGCATTGCTCGATCAGTCGAGCAGGCCACTCGACCAGTTAGTAATGATCTTATCTTATCGCACCAGAAATTTTGAAATGTGGTTGGTCCTTCGACCAGTCGAACCGACCCTTAGACCAGTCGAGTGAACAGTATTTTCACCAATAAATTAAGCAGGAATTTCAGAGTTTTTTCATTCATTCTAAGCTAAATCAAGACACTACTCTGAGAGATAAGTTTATGATTTTATTAAGTTATCTTGTGCTCATTTTAGATTCTTTATTAGGTTTTGTAATTTGATTTTGCAATCTTTATTCCAATCTTATATTAAGAAGGGATTTGTGTTTTACCCTTTCTTGAGATCAAAATCAAATCAAGCTAGCCCAGGTTGATTTAATTAAAAATCATTTAGAGCTAGAACCTTTTCATCTGTGAGACTGGACATTGAACATCTTCGTCTACATCGAATTGGTTCTACGGGGCTTCTTCAAAAGGAGAATTTCCAGATAAGTACCATTTATATTTTGTATATCTTTTGTGGTTTGGTTTGTGAGGTTGTGCCAGGAAAATCTCATTTTTTGGTTTTGTCTAAGGTAATCCAGAAAATCTCAGAGTGTGGGGTTTTTGTAATTGTGTAAGCCCAATTAAAGACACAATTGTGAAGGTTTTAAGGTGAACCTTAGAAAACCTTTTTCATAGTGAAAGCCAATATCCCGTGGGTATGGATATTGGGAGTGGAGTAGTTGTGTGGCTGTTTTTTCTAACAGTTGGTGTACACACAAACGAACCACTATAATTCCTGCAATTGTGGTGGATGGATGAATGTGCTTATGTGTGTGAATGTTGTAATTTACTTTGAGCATTTGTGGTGAATGGTGTAATTTATTTTTATGCACTTGTGGTAAATGTTGTAATAACTTAGTTTATTTTCTTTGCCTCTTTATTGGTTTGAGTTTTTAATACCTACAAACGTTCTAGTAAGGTTGTCCTGCCATAAGCCTTTGGCTTTTGGTGTTAGGTTTTCCTTAGAACTAAGTTTGTATCAACCTCTCAAGACTAGTGCATTTGAGATTGCTATTTACTTGTGCTTCTTTTATTTTTTATTGTGCTATCTATCTTTATATTCTGCATTTATTTTTATCTTGGCATAGTCCTATTCACCCCCCCCCCCCTCTAGGTCATTTAGGTCGACGTTTTCAAGTGGTATCAGAGTCTAATAGCTCTTTTTTTTTAGATTCACTTCCTGAGCTAATCGATCTAAGCTTATAAGATGTCTAATTTTGATAGCCTCTCAATCACTAGGCCTCCACCTTTTGATGGCTCCAATTATGCCTATTGGAAAGCCATAATGAGGTTCTTTTTAAGGTCCATAGATGAGAGAGTGTGGCAAGCCACAGTGACTAGATGGACCCCTCATACAACTGAAGTTCTAGGCACTGATGGAACTAAATTTGTTAAAGTTACACCTTATTTTTCATGGACCGCACTTCAAAAAAATGAGAGTAGTGCCAATGCAAAGGCTTTAAATGCAATCACTTGCGCACTATTACCAGATGAATTCAAAAGAATTATATCTTGTGATACTGCAAAGCAAGCCTGGGACATTCTAGAAATGACACACGAGGGTACGACTATTGTCAAGAAATCTAAACTTCAAATCCACACCACTCGGTTTGAGGAGATATATATGGAAGAAAGTGAAACTTTCATGGACTTCTATACTAAGTTAAATGACATAGTCAACTCTATGTGGGGTCTTGGTGATAGTATCCCAGAAAGCAAAGTCTGTGCAAAGATATTGGGCTCATTACCTGATAGGTTCAATTATAAGGTCACTGCCATTCAGGAACTTCGTGATATGGATAATATGAGGGTTGAAGAGCTTGTTGGTTCTTTATAAACCTACGAGTTAAATTTTAAGGCTCCTAAAGGTAAGTCCATAGCCCTTAAGTCTTCTAAAAATATTTCTCATGATAAAGCTAGTAATTCTGATTGTGAAAATTCTGAAGATGATATGACACTATTAGCCAAGAAGTTTTATAAAACTTTCAAAAGCAAAAAGAGGGTAGATTTTCAAAAACCTTTTGAAAAGAAAAGGACTAGATCTAAAACTTGGAAATCTATTAAAGACAGCCAATGTTTCAACTGCCATGAATAGGGCATCTAGCAAACAAATGTCCAAAGAGGGACAAATCTAAAAAGAAAGGCATGTTGGCTACATGGGATGAATCGTCTTGCTCTGAAGCCTCTTCTGAGTCAGAAGATTCTGAACCCAAGTCTACTAATGAGGTCAAAGCCTTAATGACTCTAGCCAGAGTCACTTCCTCAAACAATTGTAATTCAACTTATGATGAAAATCTGATAAGCGACCCTGAAAATGATGATGATTTATAAGATGCCTATAATGCCCTATACAGGGAAAGTTGCGAGATAGCTGTAAAACTAAAACTTCAAAAAGAAAACTTTTTAAAGTTAAAAGAAGATTTTGATAACTTAGTTTTAGAAAAATCGCATTTTTTTGATTGTTTTGAAAAAGCTAAGTGTGATTTAGATTTCAAAACATCCCAAGTTGAAAACCTTAAATCAAAAAATGAAAAACTAAAACTAGAAATCTCTTTTCTCTTGAGTATGAAGGATACTTGGAGGTATGCCCAGGGTGATCCTAAACTAGAAAGACTGTTAACCGGATCAAGGAAATGTGGCGATAGATCTGGTCTAAGCTACGATAAGAATACACCTCTGTAAGTGCTATGGTTTGATTCCACTTTAGTTGTCAAATTTTGTGTGTCAAAACCTCTATATGTGTCTTGTGTTTATATCTTGATAAATTTGCTTGAGACACTTCTTCAAGCTAGTTCAAGCTACAATATAGAAGATATTAAAGAAGAGTTCAAGTTCAAGACTCAAGCTCAAGTTCACGTGTATTCAAGATCAAGACTCAAACATAGTTTGGGACTCAAGTGCAACTCAAAATGACATTGACTTCAAAGATTGTGAAGTAGTCAAGCTACATCAAGAAGAACTCAAGCTTCATAATGATCAAAGTCTAAGCAAATGAAGTTTTCAATGTCCATACTTCATGTCTCAGGTATGATAAACCTTAGATTGACCTTAGGGTAGGTCACTTTAGCTACATAATTTATTTTAATATTAATACATGAATATGGTCTATTCTAAGACTAGTCCTAGACCTTGTTCGACCAGTCCTAGCACTGGTTCGACCAGTCTAAGAAGTTCCAGGACCAGTCCTAAAATTGTTGTATTTTATCAAATTTTCTGGTTCGGCTTCGACCAGTCCTAGAGTCTGCTCGACCGGTCGTGGGATGGTCTCGACTCGACCTTCGACCAGTCGTAGTGCTACGACTCAAACTCCAGCGACTAAATCAAATGTCGCATGACCAGTCATAGAGGGGTCTCGACCAGTCGTGGACTGCCTTCGACCAGTCATGGCTTGCCTACGACCGGTCGTACAACGGTTTGATCCGATCGCGCTCAAAAATTTTAAGATTTGTTTATCCTTCGACCAGTCGTGGTGTCCCTAGGACCAGTCGAAGACGAATTTCTGCAGCTATAAATAGCACACGATTTTCAGAGTTTTTCATTGAAAATTAAGTGAATGCAAGGCTCCACTCTAAGATAAGTCTGTGTGTTTTTAAGTTATACTGTACATAATTCTATTTCCTTTTGTTAGCTTATTGTTATTTGATTTTGATTTGTATTCCAATCTGATTAGAAAAAGGGAAAATTCTTAATTCCTTCTTCACGGAATCAAAATCAAATACAGCTAGCCCTAAGTTGATTAAACTTAAAATCAATTAGAACTTAGAACCATTTTAAAGTGAGTATTGGACATTGAACTTTCATATTCAAACTTCTACTCTGATTGGTTCTTCCGGGCTGCTACAAGAGGAGAAATCCAGGTATTTTACAATTCTGTAAAATTTCTATTTCTTTGATTTTTGTTTGGGATTCGCCAGAAAAATTCCATTTGTGTGGTTATCTGAGGAGCGCCAGAAAACTCAGAAAGAGAGGTTTTTGGATTGTGTAAGCTCAAGTTAAAAAGACACAATTGTGAAGGTTTTAGGTCAACCTGTGAAACCTATTTTGATAGTGAACGCTAATATCCCCTGTGTGAGGATATTAGGAGTAGAGTAGCATTCTATGTGGCTGTTGTTTAACAGTTGGTAAACACATAGGCGAACCACTATAATTCTTTGTCTTGTGGATTGAATGCTTGCTTAATCTTTTACCTTCTATCATTCAAAGCTGTGGAATGTATGTGTGGTTGTGAATGTTGTAAATATTTACATTTTAAGCAAGTGTGGGGAATGTTGTAATAGTTTAGATTTAAATTTCAGCAATTTATTTCTAGTTATTCCTTTATTAAGTTTGAGCTTCAATTTCTTTAATTGTTCTTGTAAGGTTGCCCTGCCATTTGTATGGTGTAAGGTTGTCCTGAGAATAATCAATATTTGAAATTGCTTTTTATTCTTCCGTACAGTTTGAATTTATTTATTTCTCTACGGTTTGAGTTCTTGATACAAAGACCTTTCTAGAAATCAGGTTGTCCTACCATAAACTTTGGTTTTTGGTGTAAGGTTGTCCTTAGAACAACTTTTGTATCAATCTCTCAATACTTGTTCATTGAGGTTGCTATTCATTTCAGCATTGTGGATTGATTTACTTTATTTGGCTATTTTGTTATTTAATTTCGTTGTAATTATTTTAAATTTGGCATAGTCCTACTCATCCCCCCCCCCCCCCCCTCTCTAGGACATATAGCTTGGTCATTTCAACCTCCTAAGAGTATTTCACTCCACCTAAGTTTGTTAAAGGGGAAGTCCTCTAACTCAAAAAGGAAAAGTCTGAATCAAAATAGTTTCAAAAATCCTAAAACTTTTCAAGTTATGAAACCTAAAAGCAATAATATAAATTATAGAAATCAGAATCATAACCCCTTAGCTGAGAAAATTGTTGATTTACTCAAGGAGCTTCTAAAATCTAACTGGAATGGTAGAATATGCAACAACTACAAGCATAGAAAAACTAACTATGGTCCAAAACCCAAAATTGTAATGAAATGGGTCCCTAAGGTTGCTTGTCTAGTCGCCCACACCGCTTTCAAGGCTTCGAGTCAATCAAAGTGGTACCTAGACAGTGGTTGTTCTAGACACATGACAGGTGACAACGATTCGTTCACCAATCTTAAAGATATGGCTGATGGCTTAGTTACATATGGTGATGGTAGCAACTGCAGAATTATTGGCCAAGGTACGGTTCAACTCTTTAATCTTCCTCCATTTGAGAATGTTTTGTTTGTAGAGAGTCTTAAACATAATCTCTTAAGTATTTCTCAAATTTGTGAAACATAGTGTTAAATTCACCAACCAAGGGTGTGAGATTTCTAATGAGAACGGTTCTATGATATTAACTGGCCGCAAAACATCTGAGAACTGCTATATAGTCAGTGATTCAAGCTCATGTAAGTTATCGTGTTGCATGGTCCAAACCGATGAGACCGATTTATGGCATAAACGCCTAGGGCATGTACACTACCGTAGTCTTTATAGACTAAGCAAAGGTGAAGTAATAAGAGGTCTATCCAAGATTAAGAAATTGGATAAAATTTGTGGCGAATATCAGATTGGGAAACAAACTAGGAGTGCTCACAAGAAAGTGAACTTCAGTGCCACATCCAAACCCCTTGAACTCCTCCACATGGATCTCGTTGGACCTACTAGAACGGAGAGTCGAGGCGGTAAGAAATATATTCTTGTAATAGTAGATGATTTTACCAGGTATACATGGGTAGTTTTCATGAGAGAGAAATCTGAAACTCTCGATAAAGTGAAAAGGGTACTCAAGCGTATCCAAACAGAGAATGAATCACATGTCTCTAAAATCTGTAGTGATCATGGTTCTGAATTTAACAACAACAGTTTTGAGAAGTTCTGTAGCGATCATGGTATATCGCATGAATTTTCTGCTCCTAAGACACCTTAACAGAATGGGGTTGTTAAAAGAAAAAATCGTGTGCTTCAAGAAATGGCTAATGTGATGTTAAACAGAATGAAACTTCCTAAAAATCTTTGGACTGAAGCAGCGAACACGGATTGTTATATTATTAACTGTGTTGATACTAGAAAGTCAAATAATAAGACTACATATGAACTATGGTTTGATAAGAAACTAACAGTCAAATACTTTCAAGTTTTTGGCATTAAATGCTATATTCTACATGACCGAGAAAATCTGGAAAATTTGACACTAAGAGTGACGAGGGTATTTTCCTATGATATGCACTAACTAGTCGAGTGTATCATGTTCTCAACAAGAGGACTAGTGTAATTCAGGAGTCTATTAATGTGGTTATAGATGATCACCTGAATACACCTGTCTCCAGTTCAAAAGATGATGAAGTCTCTTTATTTGATAAACCAAACTCTTCATCTAGTCAAAATGACACTGAACTGCGGTTAGTTAAAGACCATCCAGCTGATCAAATACTTGAGAACCCTCTCATTAGTGTGCGCACTCGTAAATAATTAGAAAATATTTGTAATTATGTGTGCTTCACATCCCAGATTGAGCCGGCCAACGTAAAAAAAGCACTTGCTGATGAAAACTGGATAATGGCTATACAAGATGAACTTAATCAATTCGTAAGGAATGATGTATGGTACTTAGCTCCTAAACCTAATGATAAACACATTATTAGAACTAAATGGATTTTTAAAAATAAGTCTGATGAACTTGGTAATATTATAAGAAATAAGGATAGATTGGTTGTACAAGAGTACACTCAGATAGAAGGCATCGATTATGATGAAACTTTTGCCCCAGTAGCTCGTCTTAAATATATCGGACTGTTTATATCCATTGATTATTACAAAAATTCAAAATTTATTAAATGGATGTTAAGAATACTTTCTTGAATGGTGATCTACATGAGGAAGTATATGTAGAACAGCCTAATGGTTTTGAAGACCTTAAACATACTGATCATGTTTATCGCCTGAAAAAGAAACTCTATGGGTTAAAACAAGCTCCCAGGGCATGGTACGAGAAATTGACTAAGTTTTTACTAAGTCATAACTTTATAATGGAGAGTGTTGATAAGACACTTTTTTGTAAAGAAACACAATGATCACATACTGATAGTACAGATATATGTTGATGACATTATCTATGGATCTACCTGTTCTAACATGACTATTGAGTTTGTAGATTTAATGGATTCCAAATTTGAAATGAGCATGGTTGGAGAACTGAACTATTTCTTAGGTTTGCAAGTAAAACAACTTGCTGATGGGTTCTTTATCTCTCAAACCAAATACGCTCTAAACTTGGTGAAAAAGTTTAGCTTTGAGAGTGGTAAAAATTTCGATACTCATATGAGTATGACACTTAAACTCTCTAAGGATTCGACAGGTAAAAGTGTAGATCCTAAGTTGTATCGCAACATGATAGGTAGTTTATTATATTTAACTGCGAGTCGACCTGATATTGCATTCAACATAAGAATCTGTGCCAGATATCAATCGGACCCTAAAGAGACCCACCTGATTGCTATAAAGCGCATTTTAAGATATGTTACAAGTTCGGCCAAACTCGGCCTTTGGTATCCTCATGATACTAACGTTCAATTAGCTGGTTATTTGGATGCTGATTGGGCTGGTAATATTGATGACCGCAAGTCTACCAGCAGTAGATGTTTTTATGTCGGGAACTGTCTACTTTCATAGCATAGTAAGAAACAGAGTTCTGTATCACTTTCCACAGCTGAGGCTGAGTATATTACAGTAGGTAATGCATGCACCCAGCTTGTGTGGATGAAGAGGATGTTAAGTGATTACGGATTTGCGTAAGATTCTATGGTTCTGTATTACAACAACTCTATCACAATTAACATTTCTAAAAATCCAATTCAGCACTCACGAACTAAGCATATTGACATTAGATATCATTATATTCGTGAATTAGTAGAAGATAAGATTATTTTTTTGGATTATATTCAGACTGAAAGTTAACTTGCAGACATTTTTACAAACCGCTTGACAGAAACAGGTTTGCTAAATTAAAATTGGACATGGGTATGTGCAATATGATCTGAATTGCTTCTCTGTTTATTTGTACTATATATATATATATATATATATATATATATATATATATATATATATTTGTAAATTTTTTAATATAAAAAATATGAAAAAATACAAAAATTTTGAGGTGCACGACCAGTCGAGTTGCTCGGGTTTGGGGCTTTTATTGTGCAAAAGAACTTTTTCCTCCATTTTTTCATATTCCCCAACCAACCCTACCACGACCAATCGAACACACCTTCGATTCCTTCATGGTTAGTGCATCTTTTTCATTTTCCTTGTGGATTTAGGTTCTTTGTACTTCTATTTCCTTGATTCGTAGTTTATTTCAAGGTTTTTGGTGGTTTATTGGGGTTTCTAGCAAAATTTTTGATTTCCTTGAAACCCATCTTTCCTTTCTTGCATTACTTGTATTTCTTGTATTCTTTGTGCTATGGAAGGTATAAATAAGAAGAGATCCTCTCGTGGTCCCTCTTCTTCCCGTTCTATATCAATTATGATGCGTCATCTTTATTCACCCGAAGAAGACCTCGAATACGTGTGGGATATTCATCTTCGCAATGTGATTATTGAGCAGACTGTTAACTCAAATCATTTGAGTCATTTCAATATTGTTCCCCACCTTGAAACTGTAGGATGGGCTAACATATTAAATTGGGGCGGTCCTGCATACCATTCCATTGTGCATGCTATGTTTGCTTGTATAAGTGACTTCTCTACTGAGAATTTAACTTTTACTGTATCAACTAGAGAAGGTCCTATTAATGTAGACCGTCACTTGATATCTGGATTGATGGATATTTTTGTGAATGATGAAGGAATACCTATCTCTACTTTAGTGACAAGACCTTCTGAATCTGAAAAACAAATGCTAACTAGAGTGTTGTGCAACATGAATGCGGAATGGAATTCCGAGAATGCACTTAGTTCTAAATATATGTTACCCAGATACAGAGTTCTTCACCGTATATTCATTTAAATGTATATCCTCGGTCTAGTAACAAAATTGAGTTAACGTCTTTCATGGTGCACGTCCTTCATTCAGTTGTTGTTGGTGTTCTGTATGTTTTCTATCTCTTATTTGTTACATTATCATTTAGTTTCGTCTCCATCCTAGTCATAGTGATATTCCCTTTGCATTTCTGATGACCACGCTAGCTACCCATAGTCTTGTGGTTATGCCTGTTGGAAAAGCTCCTATTAATCATTTACCCTTCAACAATTCAAACATTAATAAGATGAATCTGAGGTTGGCTCCTGGCCAAGTTGATGGGGTACTGGTGGAGGTACTGAAGAAACTGGAGAGGAAGATGCTTTACCTCCTGATGATTTAATATGGATGACTTGTTTGATGAGATAGAATCAGATTCTGCGGCTGACCAGATTTTCAACCTTCTAATTTTGATGAGCGTATGAGATCCCTAGAGGAAAAGGTGGAAGGTCTGCATGTATCCCAGGAAAATCAATTCAAATACATGCGCAAATACCTTAGGCGCATTAACAAGGGATTACATTAGATAGATCCATCTATTCCTGCTCCTTCATCTAGATCTGACTAGCTTTTTATTTTATTCTAAACATGTATTAACTCTTTCTACTGTTTGTGTGTTTGGATAATTCTTGGTCTTATACTTTTACTTCTTACTATGTGGACATGATATTATGATTGTCATGATGATGCTCTTTCCTCTCTTATTTCAGTTACATCTCTTATCTTTATATGTCTTTCCTTTATCATATTGTGACAACAAGGGGGAGAAACTGTGGAGATGCGTGTGTGATTGTGGAATATAGAATGTATGGAATTTTTTTTTACAGGTTCTGCGAATCACCTCTCCTGGATTGAGGGAGAGTAATGGAATGAGGGGGAGACAACTGTTGATCATTTGTTACTCATATAGAGCATGATTCGTTATTATGCGTATAACTGGTGCATGATTCTTTATTTGGTTTTGTCACAAATTTGACAAAGGGGGAGATTGTAAATGTTATAGTGTAAATCTAGCACCCGAAGAGTTGTCAAATTTTGTTACGCCAAACCATTTAGAAGTTGTATCATACTTTGAGTTGAATTGATCAAGTTCGTGCATTTTAAAGTTGTCTGCATCTTCGTCGAACTTGCCTACATTTTCAAGTTAAAGAGAAGATTGTTGAAGTTCATGCTTTCAAGCTCAAATTCAAGAGCTAAAGGCTCAAGAATTCAAGTTCAAGTTTGAAGTTCAAATACTGTACGCTAAAGACTCAAGAACTCAAGCTTCATGTATCACAAGAAATCAAGGTTCTGAAGCAAATGATGTTTCAATTGTTCCAACTCACAAACAAGGTATGGATGACCCTAGATTGACCATAGGTTGAGTCATATTCATTGCATATTTTATGTGGGTCATTTCATAAGTTTATAGGTCATTTTCTCAACTAGTCTTAGTCCTTATTCGACTAGTCCAAGTACTGGCTCGACCAGTCTAAGAGTTTTCTCGACCAGTCTAAGGTTTGTTACAATTTTTCAGAATTTTCTGTTGGACTCTTGACCAAGCCTGGAGACTACTCAATCAGTCGAGTGAACAATGCTCGACTGGTCGTGCAGTGTTCGATTTAAAGTCCAGCAAGCTTTTCTGGTCCCACTCGACCAGTCGAGTAATGATCTTATCTTATTGCGCCAGAAATTTTGAAATGTGGTTGGTCCTTCGACCAGTCGAACCGACCCTTAGACCAGTCGAGTGAACAGTCTTTTCAGCTATAAATTGAGCACGAATTTCAGAGTTTTTTCATTCATTCTAAGCTAAATCAAGACACCACTCTGAGAGATAAGTTTATGATTTTATTAAGCTATATTGTGCTCATTTTAGATTCTCTTTATTAGCTTTTGTAATTTGATTTTGTGATCTTCATTCCAATCTTATATTAAGAAGGGATTTGTGTTTTACCATTTCTTGAGATCAAAATCAAATCAAGCTAGCCCAGGTTAATTTAATTAAAAATCATTTAGAACTAGAACCTTTTCATCTGTGAGACTGGACATTGAACATCTTCATCTACATCGAATTGGTTCTATCGGGCTTCTTCAGAAGGAGAATTTCCAGATAAGTACCATTTATATTTTGCATATTTTTTGTGGTTTGGTTTGTGAGGTTGTGCTAGGAAAATCTCATTTTTTGGTTTTGTCCGAGGTAATCTAGAAAATCTGAGTGTGGGGTTTTTGTAATTGTGTAAGCCCAACTAAAGACACAATTGTGAAGGTTTTAAGGTAAACCTTGGAAAACCTTTTTCATAGTGAAAGCCAATATCCCGTGGGTGTGGATATTGGGAGTGGAGTAGTTGTGTGGCTGCTTTTTCTAATAGTTGGTGTACACACAAATGAACCACTATAATTCCTTGAGTTGTGGTGGATGAATGAATGTGCTTATGTGTGTGAATGTTGTAATTTACTTTGAGTATTTGTGGTGAATGGTGTAATTTATTTTATGCACTTGTGGTGAATGTTGTAATAACTTAGTTTATTTTCTTTACCTCTTTATTGGTTTGGGTTTTTTATACTTACAAACATTCTAGTAAGGTTGTCCTGCCATAAGCCTTTGGTTTTTGGTGTTAGGTTGTCCTTAGAACTATGTTTGTATCAACCTCTCAAGACTAGTGCATTTGAGGTTGCTATTTACTTGTGTTTCTTTTCTTTTTTATTGTGCTATCTATCTTTATATTCTGCATTTATTTTTATTTTGGCATAGTCCTATTCACCCCCCCCCCCTTCCTAGGACGTTTAACTCGACCTTTTCAGGGAGGGACAAAACCAGGTCACCCTGTTGGTAGACTTTCTGGTGGTGAATACATCGTCGATGTACAACGTCATCCTTGGACGGCCGTCACTTAACTCTATGAGGGTAGTGGTATCTACATACCATCTGATGATGAAATTTCCCGCTGTTGAAGGAGTAGGTTACCTCCAAGGAGATCAGCGGGAGGCTCGACGCTGTTGCGCTATAGCGGTTAGAAAGGGCACGACAAAACAGTCTCTTACAGTTGATGAGCTCGACCCCAGAGGAGATACCTCGGAGGGAGGCTCCCCTATGGAAGATCTCTTGACCATTCCGCTCGTTGATACCGACCCAACTAAAATGGTCCAGATCAGATCATCGTTGACCGCTGATCAGCAAGCACAGATGTTGGAATTCCTGCAACAACACAGAGACGTCTTCGCCTGGTCTCATCGCGACATGCCAGGCATCGCCCCCGAGATAATGGTCCATAGGTTGAGTGTGGATCTGAAACACAAACTTGTCAAGCAAAAGAGAAGGGCTTTCGAGCCTGAGAGGTACGCAGTGATCTCTGAGGTGGTAGAAAAATTGCTTGAGGCTGACTTTATTAAAGAAATCCACTATCCGGACTGGATCGCCAACGTTGTGCTCATCAAAAAAGCAAACGGAAAATGGTGAGTCTGTGTTGACTACTCCAATCTAAATAAAACATGCTCCAAGGATAGCCTCCCCCTCCCCAGAATCGATTAACTGGTTGAGAGCACGGCCGGGCATGAACTACTCACGTTTATGGATGCATACTCTGGCTACAACTAGATAGCAATGCACCCCCCGGACAAGCAGAAGATAACGTTCGTTACAGATAAGGGTCTCTACAATTACCGAGTCATGCCCTTCGGCTTGAAGAATGCTGGGGCCACATATCAGAGACTGGTAAACAAGATGTTTGTTCATCAGATCGACCGAACCATGGAGGTCTACGTCGACGACATGCTTGTGAAAAGCATCAGGGAAGCCAACCACATATCAGACCTTGGAGAAATCTTCTTTATTCTACCGAAGTATCAAATGAGGTTGAACCCAACCAAATGTGCATTTGGTGTGGGGTCAGGTAAATTCCTCGTCTTTTAAGTAAGCCAGAGAGGTATTGAGGCAAATTAAGAGAAGATCAAAGCCCTCCTTGATATGAGCTCGCCTCGAACGATAAAGGAGGTCCAGTGCCTCACAGACAGAGTAGTTGCACTCAGTTGGTTCATATCTAGAGCAACAGATAAGTGCTTCCCCTTCTTTCAGAAGTTGAAAGGGTAATAGGAAGGCAAAATGGACCTCAAACTGTGAGCAAGCATTTCAACAGTTGAAGCACTATCTGGGGTTGACCCCGTTACTCTCGCAACCAGTGAAAGGGGAATCACTCTCCCTCTACTTGGTAGTCTCAGCCTCGACCGTAAGCTCAGCCCTCATTAGAGAATCTGAAGGTAAACAACACCCTGTATAGTATGTCAATAAAGCATTGGTCCCGGCCGAGACGAGATATCCGAGCATGGAGAAGCTTGCCCTTACACTAGTCGTATCTGCGCGACGGCTACTCCCATACTTTCATGCGCACTCAATAATCGTCCTCACTGACCAACCACTTCGTCAGGTGCTCTAGAAGCCTGAAGTGTCTGGTCGACTGACCAAGTGGGCTGTAGAGCTTGACGAATTCAACATTGACTATCGACCAAGGACTGCCATCAAGGGCCAAGCAGTGGCCGATTTCATAGCAGAGTTCGCCGCTCAGAATAGTGAAATGAAAGCACCTGACTTGGATGCACCCTCATGTTCGACCATAAACCTCATGACTCTCCAAGTACCTCTGCCTGCCAGGGATACCAAAATGGAGGTAGGGACAAGGGATGACTGGACTCTGTTTGTAGACGGGTCATCCAACTCAAAGCAAGGGGGAGCAGGAATTGTCTTGGTCGCCCCTGATTCAATAATGGTTCAATATGCAATAAGGCTCGGTTTTTGTGCCTCGAATAATAAAGCGGAGTACGAGGCTTTGCTAGCTGCGCTCATACTAGCGATCGCCTTAGGAGTCCGATTCCTCAAGGTCTGGTGTGATTCTTAGCTCGTCGTGATTCAAGTGTCAGTAGAATATGAGGTTAAGGAAGCCTAACTGGGCAAAGCATGGAAACTCATTAGTAAGTTCCAGGAGTACGACATTAGCCAAATACCGAGGGCTAAGAATTCTTGGGCAGACACTCTCACAAAATTGGCCTCGACAACTGAAGGGAATATCCCGAGGATCGTCCCAGTGGAGTTCCTAGATAAACCGAGCATAGACCGCGCTGACCAGTGGACCGTCCACCCTGTGCAGACGACCACGAGTTGCATGGATCCTATAGTCGGGTACCTTATGGACAACAAGGATCCTCAAGATAAATTGGAAGCTCGGCATCTGAGGGTCAGGGCAGTGCGATATACGATCATAGGAGATACTCTGTACAAGAGAGGGTTCTTGGGGAGTATGTGATCCGGGAGATACATGAAGGAATTTACAGGAATCACTCCGGCAACCGAGCCTTGATGCAGAAGATCGTCCACCAAGGGTACTTTTTGTCGACGATCCAAGAAGACTTCAAGGATTTCATCCAAAAATGCGACAAATGTCAGATATTCGTTGTCGTCATGAGGCAGCCAACGGAAGAGCTGACCCCCATGAGTGGGCCGTGGTCATTCGCTCAATGGGGAATTAACATCATTGGGCCCCTGCCCCAGGGTAAGGGACAAATCAAATATGCAATAGTAGCGGTGGATTATTTCACCAAATGGGCTGAGGCCGATCCTATCGCGAAGATCACTGAGTAGAAAATAACAAATTTTGTCTGGAAAAATATTATTTATCGGTTCGGCATCCCACACGCCATTGTGTCAGTTAACGGGAAGCAGTTCGACAATGACATATTCAGGGGTATGTGCCAAAGGATCGGCATCATCAACGCCTACTCGTCACCACGGCACCCTCAGTCAAATGGCCAGGTGGAAGCAGTGAATAAAATCATCAAGAATCACCTCAGGAATAAGTTGGAGAAGCCAAAGGTAATTGGGCCGAGGAACTCCCATTTGTTCTATGGGCATACAGAACTATGACTCGATCAGTAACAGGAGTGTAACACTCCGTACTTTTCAGTAATCGGGTATTACTGTGTCACCTAACTCAGTATAAGTATAAATCCAACTTAGTATAAACACAAATCTAATTCATCTAAATATTCACATGTTCTAGCCAAATCTGACCGTTGAGCGTAATATTCATCTCTAGAACATGTTATTCATTCATTGATTTTAGATAGAGATCACTACATCAACAACTCCATATTTAGGATTTAAATCACCCTGATAGACCAATCACCTTGATAGATAAATCAAACCATCCATCCTGGAGGTAAAAGCTTAACTTGTAAGGTCCTCCATTCATCATGTTCTCTAAAGCCTAATGGTTGACCCACACCATATGCGAGATGACCTGAGCGATGATCGTACAAATCTGATCATCTATTCGCAGGATCAGTCATTATACATCTTTCAATAGTCATAAAACCCCAAATAAAAAGGTTTGACCATCAGATGATCATTTCACCTGTGAGATTGGGTTGTTAGATGGAAATCCAGAACATTTGACACTTAAACCAATCATCAAAACCATCCAATGCGAACTACGAATGCCCTAATCTTAGATCCTCTCAAAAACCTAGAACCTAAAATCATCAGATCCCTTGTTCATCTGGCCTGTATTACTCAAATGTAGAAACCAATCATTTACTTATACTATCATGTCATTAAATTATGAAATCAACAGATGAATTCTATCCATGTTAGCTTGAGAGTACTCAAAACATCAATGATTGGCCTTGAGGAAGATCCAATCGCTAGATTTTAGTAAACTATCAAGAATGCACTAGAACTAATGATTGCGGGCCACCGAGTTTAGGATCTGCACCATCTTAGGGCCAGAGTCTTGATTAGGTTGGTAGAAGTAAGTGGATGGTGCAGATTGCACGAACTAGTCCGGTGGGCCCCACTTGGGACATGCGTGTGCACAGTCCGTGCATAGCCGCAGTGCACCGGACTGCAACCTGGGTCAAACGGGTGCTGACCTGAGGATTTTACAAAAAGGAGAAATCCTCCTCTATTTCCCACCGAGCTCAGTTCAAACAGACAGCGTCCGTGTATGATGATCATGGCCCACCATCAGGAATCAAGAGAGTAATTTGAGCCGTCCATCATGGAGCTAGGAATTTTCTGATTAAAACCTTGTTGGCTTCACGTGAAACTACACGCATGTGAGTGCTCGAGCTCGGTTGCAAATTGAATCACGCGGGCTGTCAAAATGAACAATGCCCGATTGTTTTAAGTTATGACACACATTAACCATCCATTAGCATGATCGGAACCATCCATCGAATTCAGGTAACAGATCCGACCGGGACCACACTGTCCACACGAATTCACGCACGTGTGAGTGTGCACAGACACGGGCATAAACAAAGGTGTGCGGGCAGTGATTTGTAAAGCTAGAAATCTGTTTGTGTGGAGTGCTGGCAATCTGAGGCAACAGCCTGCTTTTGATCTCAGCCGCACGAGGATCTAAGATCTTAACCATCCGTTTGCCAGTTAAAAGGGAAACTCACTCCACAGCTAGAGAAAAGATGGAAGGAATCTTTCCTTTTTAAGCGTGGCTCCATCTTAGCCATTCACGAGCTTCTAGAATTTTCCCCAGCCAATCTACATCATCTATTTTAGGGCGTTTAAGACCTCTCTCAGCGTCAGTTACGATTTCTCGCTAGAAATATCGTGAAAACGAGAAATATCGTCTGCAACTGAAAATCTCGTGAGACCATTAGGATTTCATCATGACCGTCTCGAATATGGACCCCATGTTGATCATTGGTTCAATCATGTCGCCCATGTGCTTTAGATCTCGAGACTATCCATTGAAAGGAGATCCGTCATTGATGGTTGGATCATCTTCCCCGTTGAACCGAGATACCCATCATCTTATAGTGGGACCCATTTTCTGAACTGAGACGTCTGTTCAATTGGATATGGAGCCTACAACTAATCTAGAATGTTAGATGAATGCCATGCGATCAGTAATGAGAACTACCACATCAAAACTCGGGCGGGTAGAAATGATCAACCTATAACTAATCCGCTGATTAGTTGCGTTAGAAGCCTCTAGAGGCTGATTAGTAGGGCCTATTAAAGGATACCTTTTAGGGCATCCTTTCCGAAAAGGGAAAGATAGAGAGAGAGAGAGAGAGAAATAAAGGCGTCGTTGCCATTGTCGCACCCAATGGAGTCGACTCGGTCCGAGTCGCTGCAAAATCAAGGCCGATTTTGTCGGGTTTAGTTGCCGAACACCTGCGGCAAAGAATCAAGGGAAGATGAAGAGAAAGTAGAGAAGAAAGAAAAAGAAAGAGAGGAGAAGCAGAAAGAAGAAGATCAAAGAGACAGTGTCGTCTCTATTGTTGCACTGAGTTGGACCGACTCATTCCGAGCCACTGCGAGATCGAGCTGAGTCCCAGTTCTCTGGTCGAGCAACAAGCGAAAGAGGGAGAGAAGAAGAAGAAGAAAAGGAAAGAAAAAGAAGGTGGGGGAGAGCATGCTCGTGTTGCACCACAACTCGCTGCCGAGTCACAGTACGACTGCCTGAAGCATTGGGACGAACGGTCTGAGTTTAGGCCGAGTCTAGGCCTTGTCTGGCCATGAGGCAAGGCTTAGGGACAGAGGGAAGATGGAAGGAGAAGGTAGAGAGAGAGAGAGAGAGAGAATGGGGTGGTGCTGCACTCCCGATTGAGTTCGAGACGAGTCAGCTAGCCACGACTAACTCGCCACTGAGCCAAGGGCCAATCATACAATCTGAGTCGTGTTGGGCTTGGGTCTATGCCGGCTAGAGTTCCAGCAAGTGGAAAGAGAGAGCAATAGAAAGAAAGACAAGAAAAATAGGGAAGAAAGAAGAAAGAGGGAAAAATGGGGAGCACTACCGAGTTGACTCGGCTGAAACTGCTGAGTCAAGCGAGTTGAGTCAAATCAGGTTGGGCACCCATTGCTAGACATTTCATCCGGAAGAAAAAGATAGAAATAGAGAAAAGAAGAGAGAGAGAGAGAGAGAGAGAGAGAGAGAAAGTCAAGTTGAGTTGACTCGGTGAATCGACCCACTATGTCAAGAATGACTTGGGCGGAGCGTGGATCGAATTTCACAACTAGATCTTGATCCTAGGGCATGTACGATTAACTCTAGCATCATCGGAAGATGAATCAACTCTTAAAAGTGTGCAGGTGATGCATATGACGTGAATGTTGTCATTCATATGGAATAGGAGGAGCCAGATGATCTTGTGACTCTCTATTCCTAACTTTATTTGTATTAAATTATACCGTCATGTTTTGTAAAATGTTAAGACATTGGTTTGTATAAGTTTACGGGCAACCACTCGAATATTTGATTTTGTATATTTGGACTCCGTATTATACTTGATTGCTCATATTCTGCTAGATTACTAACACTGATAAAACGAAAAAAAAAATATACGTGATATTTCAGCCACCTTGAAAGGATAACACTCGGGTTTTTGGAAAACGAGTAGTGTACTCGGGTTTCGGGAACCGGGGTGTTACAAGATGGTATAAACAGACCTTGCCTTTGGGAAATGAACTTATACAAACCTTAAATGTCTTAAGTTAGGAAGTTGGAATTAGATATTTTAACCTAAGTAAATTTTCTTTAGATTTAGAATAAAAAAAATTTGAGAATGTAGAGACCCAAACATAAGTTCCCTTTTGAAATCATTAGGATAGCCATTCAAACTTGGTTGGAATTACTTAGGAGTTATGAAAATTGTGAACATAGAGATGCAAAACTTTAGGCCCCGTAGGAAAGTTCAAGTTTAGTTGTTTGAATGTAGAAATTAAATTTAGATTCCCATTATGAACTATTAATTGTTTGAACTCAGAAACCAAATACTAGGTCCCCTTAGAAAATTTCAGATTTAGTTGTTTGAACTTAGAAATTAAACTTAGGTACCGTGGGAGAACAAATGCCCACTAATATGTGATTAAGATCGTCAAGAACATTTTTAGAAGTCTAGGATTTGAACTTCTTCTATAAGTTTCCTTACTGGAAATAACATTGTCACAACACTCAGTGAGTGAAACAAACTTAGACATCTTGGGAAATTCCCTACCCACCATATTATATATTAGATCAAATTTAAGTACCCCATAAGCTTAAGGAATCATACTAACAATTGTGATTTGAATTCCCGACTACATCTCCTTAGTTAGGAGCAATAATTCTTACAATTCCAAGCACTTAGAATTGATTAAGGGTGAAATGTTGAAAATTTGGATAAGTTTTCAACCCTAGACTGGGCATATGGGAACTAGATTTGAGAATTCATATAAATGTAGCAATTTTGAACTCAAATTCCATGTAGAAATTATGGTCCTGAAATTGTTAGATAGTGCACTAGGACATTTAAGTGTGCAATGAACGTGAAGAGGTCATTTGGTTCTGTAACTCAAAGAAATCAGGCACTCTCCATGAGAAAGTAGAAAATTACATGATAATTCCCAAGAATTTAAAATGATTGGGATCACGGACGGATGGAATCATACTACGCGACGTGTACATGGTTTGATCCAAATTCTAAATCCTAGCAAGTCCCAATGATCTCAATGCCCTGATCAAGCAGAAGATCGAGACTTACAAAGATTATGAAGTGATACTAGTGAACCCACTGTTCTGCGCAGGCAGGGGAACAATGTATCAAGCTCAAACCTACTACAACCATCTATTCCTAATGGTTCGAACACTAAAAACTGAAAATTTGTATTATACCTTAGATAGTGGGGAAGTACCATTAGAAGTATAAGAAAATAAAAGGAAAGATATAATATTACTATTAGTTGTCACCTGAATGAACTATGCCCCTAATAAATGCTAGGGAAATTTCTGACATAGCAAGCATTGAAATATATCCCTGGTTTTACAAAGTACTAAAACGAGTTCTAAATTATTGTTTTTTATTTTTTATTTTTGAAACCATATACATTAGGCACTTGGTCGACCTAGAGACTTAATAGTTGTAGTAGACTTAGAAGTATATTGTCAAGAATACAAGTTGTGATTTCGCATTATGATAGATGATAGAAAAGTACACAATTTGGATGAATTTATTACTTGTAATAATGTTACTCGGGATGAGTATTACCAAATCTCAAGGACGAGATTTTCTTTAAGGGGGGTAGATTGTAACACCCCGTACTTTTCAATAATCGGGTATTACTGTGTAACCCAACTCAGTATAAGTATAAATCCAACTTAGTATAAACGTAAATCTAATTCATCTAAATATTCACATGTTCTAGCCAAATCTGACTGTTGATCGTAATATTCATCTCTAGAACATGTTATCCATTCATTGATTTTAGAAATAGATCACTACATCAACAACTCCATTTTTAGGATTTAAATCACCCTGATAGACCAATCACCTTGATAGATAAATCAAACCGTCCATCCCGGAGGTAAAAGATTAACTTGTAAGGTCCTCCATTCATCGTGTTCTCTAAAGCCTAATGGTTGACCCACACCATATGCGAGATGACCTGAGCGATGATCGTACAAATCTGATCATCTATTCGCAGGATCAGTCATTATACGTCTTTCAATAGTCACAAAACCCCAAATCAAAAAGGTTTGGCCATCAGACGATCATTTGACATGTGAGATTGGGTTGTTAGATGGAAATCCAAAACATTTGACACTTGAACGAATCATCAAAACCATCCAATGCGAACTACGAATGCCCTAATCTTAGATCCTCTCAAAAACCCAGAACCTAAAATCATCAGATCCCTTGTTCATCTTGCCTGTATTACTCAAATGTGGAAACCAATCATTTACACATACTATCATGTCATTAAATTATGAAATCAATAGATGAATTCTATCCATGCTAGCTTGAGAGTACTCAAAACATCGATGATCGGCCTTGAGGAAGATTCGACTGCTGGATTTTAGTAAACTATCAAGAATGCACTAGAACTAATGATTGTGGGCCATCCGAGTTTAGGATCTGCACCATCTTGGGGCCAGAGTCTTGATTAGGCTGGTAGAAATAGGTGGATGGTGCAGATTGCACGAACCAATCTGGTGGGCCCCACTTCGGATGTGCATGTGCACAGTCCGTGCATAGCCACAGTGCACCGGCTGCAGCCTGGGTCAAACGAGCGCTAACTCGAGGATTTTGCAAAAAGGAGAAATCCTCCTCTATTTCCCCCCGATCTTAGTTCAAATGGACAGCACCTGTGTATGATGATCGTGGCCCACCATCAGGAATTGAGTAATCCGAGCCGTCCATCATGGAGCTAGGAATTTTTTGATGAAAACCTGGTTAGCTTCACGTGAAACTACACGCATGTGAGTGCTCGAGCTCGGTTGCAGATTGAATCACGCAGGCTGTCAAAATGAACAACGCCCGATTGTTTTAAGCTATGACACACCTTAACCATCCATCAGCAAGATCGGAACCATCCATCAGATTCAGGTGACAGATCCGACCGGGACCACACTATCCACACGAATTCATGCACACGTGTGTGTGTGTGCACGGACAGGGGCACAAACAAAGGTGTGCGGGCAGCAATTTCCAAAACTAGAAATTTGTTTGCATGTTGTGCTGGCGATCCGAGGCAACAACCTACTTTTGATCTCAGTCACACGAGGAGCTAAGATCTTGACCATCCGTTTGCACTTAAAAGTGAAGCCCTCTCCACAACTGGAGAAAAGGCCGAAGGAATCTTTCCTTTTTAAGCGTGGCTCCATCTTAGCCATTCACGAGCTTCTAGAATTTTCCCTAGCTAATCAACATCATCTATTTTAGGGCATTCAAGACCTCTCTCAGCGTCAATTACGATTTCTTGCTGGAAATATCGTGAAAGCGAGAAATATTGTCCGCAACTGAAAATCTCGTGAGACCATTAGGATTTCATCATGACCGTCCCGAATATGGACCCCATGTTGATCATTGGTTTAATCCATGTTGCCCATGTGCTTCAGATCTCGAGATTAGCCATTGAAAGGAGATTCGCCATTGATGGCTGGATCATCTTCCTTGTTGAACCGGGATACCCATCATCTTACAGTGGGACCCATTTTCTAATCTGTGACGTCCGTTCAATGGCATTTGGTGCCTAAAACTAATCTACAACATTAGATGAATGTCATGCGGTCAGTAACTAGAACTACCACATCAAAACTTAGGCAGGTAGAAACGATCAACCTGTAACTAATCCGTTGATTAGTTGTGTTCGAAGCCTCTAGAGGCTGATTAGTTGGGCCTAGTAAGGATACCTTTTAGGGCATCCTTTCTGAAAAGGGAAAGATAATGAGAGAGAGAGGGGCACCGCTGCCATTACCGTACCCAATGGAGTCGACTCGGTCCGAGTCGCTACAAAATCAGGGCCGAGTTTGTCGAGTTCAGTTGTCGAATGCCTGCAGCAGAGAAATCAGGGGAAGATGAAGAGAAAGTAGAGAAGAAAGAAAAAGAAAGAGAGGAGAAGCAGAAAGAAGAAGATCAGAGTGAGAGCGTCGTCTTTGTTGCTACACTGAGTTGCACCGACTCAGTCCGAGCCGAGTCCTGGTTCTCTGGGTTGAGCAGCAAGAGAGAGAGGGAGAGAAGAAGAAGAAGAAGAAAAGGAAAGAAAAAGAAGGTGGGGGAGAGCGTGCTCGTGTTGCACCACAACTCGCTGCCGAGTCACTAGTATGACTACCTGAAGCATTGGGACGAATGGTCTGAGTTTCGGCTGAGTTTAGGCCTTGTCTAGCCATGAGGCAAGTCTTGGGGACAGAGGGATGATGGAAGGAGAAGGTAGATAGAGAGAGAGAGAGAGAATGGGGTGGTGCTGCACTCCCGATTGAGTTTGGGATGAGTCAGCTAGCCACAACTAACTCGCTGCTGAACCAAGGGCCATCCATACAATCTGAACGTGTTGGGCTTGGGTCTATGCCGGCTAGAGTTCCAGCAAGTGGAAAGAGAGAGTAGCAGAAAAAAAGAGAAGAAAAATAGGGAAGAAAGAAGAAAGAGGGAAAAATGGGGAGCACTACCGAGTTGACTCGGCTGAAACTACTGAGTCAAGCTGAGTTGAGTCAAATCAGGTTGGGCACCCATTGTTGGGCATTTCATCTAGAAGAAAAAGAGAGAAATAGAGAAAAGAAAAGAAGAGAGAGAGAGAGAGTCAAGTTGAATTGACTCAGTGAATCGACCCACTACGTCAAGAATGACTTGGGCGGAGCATGGATCGAATTTCACAACTAGATCTTGATCCTAGGGCATGTACGATTAACTCTAGCATCATCATAAGATGAATCAACTCTTGAAAGTGTGCAGGTGACGCAAATGACACGCATGCTAGCGTTCATTTGGAATAGGAGGAGCCAGATGATCTTGCGACTCTTTATTCTTGACTTCATTTGTATTAAATTGCACTGTCATGTTTTGTAAAATGTTAAGACATTGGTTTGGATAAGTTTATGGGCAACCACTCGAATATTTGATTTTATATATTTGGACTCCCTCTTATACTTGATTGCTCATATTCCGCTAGATTACTAACTCTGATAAAAAGAAAAAAATGTACGTGATATTTGGCCACCGTGAAAGGATAACACTCGGGTTTTTTGAAAACGAGTAGTGTACTCGGGTTTCGAGAACCGGGGTGTTACAAGGAGAGGCCCCATTCTCCTTCTCTTATGGCATGTTAGCTGTAATCCCCGTCGAGATAGGGCTTCCCACTACTCGAGTGCGGTCCTATCAGAATGAGCGAAACTTGGAACAGATAGCAATGACCCTTGACCTACTCGAGGAGCTAAGGAACATTGCGGAACTACGGATCGCAGCTCGACACTAGCAAGTCGCCCGTTTCTATAAGTCCAGGGTCAAAATGAGGCATTTTCGATGAGGAGACCTCATCATTCTTTGTATTTTTCAGAACACAACGGAACTTGGAGTTGGGTCCCTGTGCCCTAACTGGGAGGGACCCTATCGAGTAGTCGGCTAGGCCAAGCCTGGCTCCTACCGTCTCGAGGATCTCGAAGGACGACCACTACCGCATCCCTGAAATGCCGAGCATTTGAATATCTACTATTCCTAAGGGAAATAATGTAAAGGTCAGCCCTACTTGTGGTTAATCTACATTTTGAATAAAAATGCATCTTTCTACACTTTTTTTCAAGTCTACATGGGATCCTAAATATGGGCAAAGATCCCGCGGATGAGTCAACCGCTTAAAGAAGCGATGACCTCATTACCCGGGAACGCTACGAAGGACCATCTCTCTTATGCAAAGACAGACCCCTTTGATGAGCTAACTCTTAAAGAAGAGGTCAACTTGTCATTCGACAAGCATAATCCACAATCGACCAATGCGTCAACAAAAATAAAAATCCACAAACATGATACTTAAAATGGCGACGAGGCACAATAATATCCAGTTATTAAAAAAAAGTATATATTCAGTCAGCTTAGGGGGGATCAACGCTGGGGGGCTGGTCACCTAGCGGAGGATCTTCGGTGGATAAGGCATCGAGGTTAAGGTCTGGGTAAAGCTCTTTGAAGTCTTCTATGCAAGCATTGTAGCTGCAATAGTAGACCTTCTCAGCCTCGGCCTCCGATTCTGCCCAAGTTTTGAACTCCTCGACGGCAGCAGCGACCATCTTAGCAGCCGAGGCCTAAAATTCGACATGTCAAGTGGCGAGAGCTTTCTCGACTACTGCCTCGGCATCAGTGATAGCATCAAGCCTCGCCTGCCCCGACTCACCCGCCAACCGAGTGTTATCTTCCTCCACAATACCAAGAAAGGTTTTCGCCTCCATCAGCTCGAAATCGGCAGAGATCAGACGGGACCGGAGCTCGTTGATATCTCCTTGGTACAACAACTCCTTTACCTTCTCCTCTGCCAATGAGCCACACAGCTCCTCCCTCTCCTTTCGAAGTGCTTCAACTTCACCCCAGAGAACTTCAATCTCCTCATCCTTACTGCTCACTTCCTGCAATCTTTCATGAGTGGACAAGAACATGGGTAGTGCCTGAATGAAGGGTGTAGTAAGAAATAGCTTGGAATCAAATAAAAGAAAATTATATAAGGAAAATTCAATGCCTTGTAACAAACTTAGGCAATATCGTAGATGAAGGATTCATGGCGGTGAGTGAGGAGCTCAGCAATCTCCGCCTCGGGAGTGTGCTTCATCACCCAGTTGACCAAACCAGACATATGGTAGCCCAGTAGGAGTTCCTCGGCTTCAAGGAGGGGAGAAGACCCCGCTGCCTCCCCAAAGTCGCTAGCTGCTGAGACCTAAGGCTCGGTCACCAAGGCGATATCATCCCTGAACAAGGTAAGCATTCTCCCTTCGGGTCGAACGGTCTCACCCGTCATAGCCCCCTCCCCATGCTCGGAAGAAGAGGGAACCGCGATTGTGGCATCCTCGATTCTCTCCCCTTCCATCTCAGGTGGAGGCGTGGAGGTCGTCAAGGGCATCTCGGGGTTTTGAGAGGAAGTGGCAATGGGTCTGACCTCGGAGGTGGTGGCGACTCCGACCCTAGGGGCAGCGACGGCCCCGACCCTGGGAAGCGGCGGCAGGAGAAGCACCAGTTTGGGGAATATCTTTCTTCCTCCAGGCCGTGACCTTCACACGGGGTTCAGAATATAGCATTTCTTAGAGTGGGGGAGGTTTCCTTTTCCTGGATCCTGATGCCTTGCCCATACCTATGCAAAATAGATAGGTTTAGAGGAACATCTACAACAAAAATATAAACCATTATAAGTTCAATACGCAAGTACGGACTTAGAGCAGATGGGAGAGGCTTAAGTTTGCAAAGTCCAGATCGAAGAAGATCGTCCGAATTGATGACATGGTGCCAAACGCTCTGCTCCTCTTTGAGCGGCCTTGCTTTAGCATCCTAATTTATGAGGAAATGGAAGAGCTTGGAGGCTCCATTTGGATATTCTAAAAAAAGAGAAGTAAAAATTGGGTCAGAATAGCATAGACCGAAGGTCCGACGGAAGAACAGACATCTCTCGAAATCCGACTGGGGATGAAGAATTTGGTGGGTACTCTGACCCTAGACTTCTGAGTTTAGCTGTGGGCACTTCCCATTCTCCCAAGGCTCAGAACCACTTATTCTTCCTATCTTTGTTGGAAAAAAGAAGTTTGACAACGAGGCCCGAACCCTTATGAGCTCTCGTCAAAAAGTAGTACCAACACGGCTCGGAGCAGTTGTGTTTGGTGAGGTAAATAGACATGAACTCATCGGGCATCAGTTCTTGGTTTTTCACCTGATGTCAGATCACGTATGAGGCCATTAAGGTCCTCCAGGCGTTGGGAACAAGTTGGCCTGGAGCTAACTTCAAGTGTGCAGTCATGGTGCGCACAAAAGGATACATCAGAAACTAAAGCTCGCATTGAAGTGCACAGATGAAAATCGCTACATCTCCATCAGCAGGGTCGCCGAGGGCGTCATGACGTGTAGGTGCGCGTATATGAATAGAATCGGGAATCTGATATTCTGTCCAAATTCAAGACATCTAAGACTCGACGAGAATCGAGCCCCTAGGGACGAGCTCAACAAGTCGACTACCTGATAGTCCAGTAACTGCCCTTCCCATTGGATCACACGGTATCCTCTTTGTGCCCTTGGAACGAGCACTGCCCTTGGAGCCTCTACCACTTTTAACGTGAGGTTGAAGGGGTATCGCCTCCAACGGACCTCCGAGGCCTCATCTGTAGAGTTTATGCTCTCCGGCTCGGAGTCAACTTCAAACGCATAAACTTCTTGAGCCTCACCTGACTCATTTGACATCGCCGGATTGAACGCAAAAAAGAAAAGAAAGGCTAAAAGAAGGCCGGAAGGAGAAAGAACTCACTGGAAATCACTTGCTCCAGGGAACTTTTCTAGCAAAACGCCTTCCAAGGATAACAAAGTAGGATCCTTCTGAGAAGGGAATGAGCAATTTTTATAACTCAAGTCTCTCGCCTGCAATCATGGCTTACAGCTGTCTCCGAAGCTAAAATGTCATCGAGCTGAGCCCAACGAGGTATGTGGCAGCATGTCATTAGTCCAGACTTACCCAGCCACGCGCTGCTTGCATTAATTGGCAATCAATGTACGGGCGACCTCCAATCTCTCGAAGCCCACGCGGCAGCATCCCTCTCACCCCAACGATTCGAAACCTTAACCGTCGCTACGTGTTCGCCAACCACAAGCTTATACCAAAAAGGTTGCCACCATAATACGACGTCTTGATAGCGAAGAGTCATGATTACATCTGTTCGTTTCAATCTTGCCGATATACCATCATGGAGGGAACGACAATTCATTTCCCCATGCATTTACTCCCTGAGTCTGAGCTTGAACTCAGAGAGTAGGGGGCTTCTATTATAGGAAAATCTGGGCTGACTTCGATAGAGGTAGACTTGGTTGAGCCGATTGAGCAGTTGGGCCAAGACGGGTGTACTCCAACCCTAACCGAGGAGAGCCCAGCTCGGTTAGTTGAACAAACTCGTCATACGACAGAGGTCTATGAGCCGAGCCTCGGATCGGGGATAGTTCATCTACACCGACCTAGTCATGACAACCAAGGTTTGCCTTCCAAGTTTTGTTGTGGAGCTTTGACATCAGCTTGGAATCCGCTACACTACTTAGACCAAGATTCCTAGCCTGACTTTGGCATCGGAGGGTCCCCTGCTCTAGCCAGGGTCTCCTTTGCTTTCCTCCTGTGCAGGCTTACAGGGCTCGGCGCAGGAGCCCAGAGCTCAGCGAGGGTGAACCAGATTTCTACATCAACAGTTCCAAATGGAAATATTCAACAGTCCTATTTCAACAAATAAGTGGCCCCAAATCAAATGTAGGACTATTTGGTAAATATGATTTTTGGAATATGACCTAGTTTAGTTGGTTTAATTTAAGAAAGTTTATGTAAATTTTGACGTGTGTATGTGCATGTGCATGTAGGGGAGATCAAATACAGAAACACACCCCACGCACCAAGAAACCACATTTTAAATCAAAATTGAAAATCTATATCAATGGTAGCATTTAAACTATTTTCAGCCATTGAAAAGACGTATGGGAATTCATCATCAAGGGCTAACGTTTGATTTAAAAGCCTCCAACATATTCATGCATCGCGCTTAACATGGGAATGTCTATTTCCTAGAATGCAAGTGTGCTCGGGCAGCCGCAGCTTGGTGTATAGTGTTTTTGCCACAACCACCTATCATTAGCAGTGTTCATTCCCATTATCGTCATTCCTCTTAGGAGCCAATCAGAATAAATTTAGTGTGATTTATAGTAACATCGCGAAAAATCTAGGGTCGAGTAGTAACTCAACTCTCGAGTTTCTAGAACATCACTTATGCAACATAGATAATGAGGATTAAATGTTGTCTATGTTAGTACAATAAACATGAGTGAGATTCTACCAAAACAGTAATTCATACTCCAGATCCATGTATAAAACGTAAGCGGAAGACTGTAAGGTGTGTATATATATATATATATATATATATATATTATATATATATATATATATATATATATATATTATATATATATTATATATATATATATATATATATATATATATTATATATATATAATATATATATATATATATATAACAAAACATTCTCGATCTCCAGAGTATGAATACTAACTGAGTCACCGAATATATACATGTTGGTTATGAATTAAAATGTCAAAATAGTACAACTGAAATTATCAACCCTGTAGCCCCGTAGCACTGGACAGCTTATGCGAAGCCTCCAGCGAACTACATGTAGGAGAACTCCTCCTGATCGTCATAGAAGTCGGCTCAGTCTCCTGTGCTCCAGTGATACCTGCATCTGATACAGGGTCTGGTGGGTGTTTTAAAACACCGTCCCGTAACGTGGAAATGAGTGGCCAACTCAGTGGAACAATAAAGCATAGGTTAACATGTTATCAATTCAGTCAAGCAGTAATGATAAAGCAGTACAATCAAACAATTCTAACTACTCTTATTTAATGCAAGTATGAAATGACATAATGTATGCCCTTGCCAAACCACCCTCATGCGACACCATCTTACGTTCGCGAATGCGTTCATCCCTCAGTGTTCCACATCTACCAGGCACATGCAGTGTGATGATGAGCATGATTACCGAGTAATTATTAGTCCATTTCAAATAGCAGTATTGGGAAATTAGGGTACCTCCCTTGTATCATTCTCAAACATGATCCATTCTAGGGTCGTCAATCCTAGTTAATCTCATACGATGGTGTGTTTCTAGGTCGCTGCAAAGGCTGTCAGGGCTATTACGCACAAAGGTTACACCACTCCCCCATCACCTTTTTAATGGTTCATCACTATACAGATACAGGCTTAGTTCATACTCTATACACTGCGGCAACACTCGTCGCCTCACCGCAAATTCAGAGTATGCTCGAGGTCACTACAAAGGGCTACCAGGGCTGTTACGCACAAAGGTTACACCGCTCCCCCATCACCTTATCAATGTAGGCCGACAGCACGAATATAGTGTCCCATACCACCATAATCGGCTCACGAGTCTGGTTGCTCACTGGTCACTACGAGGAGGCACGTGGCCCCAGCGTAGGCCGACAGCTCGACCACGGTGTCCCATACCACCATGCCCGGCTCATGAGTCTTAGTGGATCGAGGTACCATAGTTAACGGGATTTTACTGGTAAGTTTGGTACCCTAGGTTCAAGCAGTAGCGTCCAAACATGGTGAACATACATTAGACAGATCGGGTTACTTGATGAGCTAGGCTAGCTCGAGCGCACCACAAGTTGAACGATATGAAGCGCATAAGCACTTCGTGTGGCCAACCACTATCGCCAACCGAAGTACGACTCGGGTTCATCGAATACATCACACGTGGCAAATGAATCTCAGCCACGAATTCAATCCCGTTATCGATTTTCTGGACTATAATCATAGCCCTAATCACATTCAATTGCAGATAATTAAAGCAGTAATGAATCAAGATTCAAATCATGCAACCAAAATCTGATATTATCCGTTTAGGGCTGCCAGGGCTGTTGCACGCACTCGTTGTTCCACTCCCCCATCACCCATGACGGATCATACAACGTAAACATGAATTTAAACATATGCATTATATAGATAAATTCATACAATCAGTTGAGCATGTTATGAAGCACAACACAAGCATGAGTTTGTACATATTCAATTCATAATCACACAGCTATCCAAGGAAATCATACACATAGTTAAAGGAGTTAAGAATCATATCTCAACACCCTTATACATTACAATTTACTAACTACTACTCATTTAAACATTTCAACAAACACTTTAGACTACATACATCAACATACATGACATACGTTGATCACATAGGTATTAGGCCAAATCCTTTCACTAGGGAGTTACCCCAATCATAACACGCATACACCCACGACGGATAGTCATGGCAAGCAGGAATCCAAGTTCCATATTCATTCAGTCATTTCCACAAACACTTGGGCCACACATTTTAACATATATAGTGTCTATTGGCCGTGGCGTGAATTAGGGCAAATCCTTTCGTCAAAGGGGCATCGCCAATACAATAATCATATATCCATGACAATTAGTCATGGCGAGCACAAATGAGGATTTTATACTCATTCAGTCATTTTTACAAACACTTAGAATACACTATTTTAACATACATAGTGTATATTAGGAAAAACATGTATTAGGGTGAACACTTTCGCCAAACAAGTATTTTATCCATATATAATATATTAATACAGTAAATAATCATGACAAACACATTTTCAAAATTTATACGTATACGGTACTTTCTACAAATACCTAGAGTATGTAAAATTCCATATTCTTCATCTTTAATCGAAACGGAAAACAGACAGCACTTTGTACATGTGCAATTGGATGCAGATTATGAATCTATCATTATCTGACATTGAAAGCGTTGAAAACTATAACCTATACACCTAAAGTCCGCACCTTTTTGTCGTAGAATCGTAACGAAGTCGATAGGTTTGCTAAGCTTTCGTATTTGGCAGATTGGTAACCTATAGGATGCTTTAGGTTAGTTATTTCATAACCTACAACTATCGAAACCCCAAAACAGATTAGGGTTAGGGTTTCTTACCTAGAAACGAAGTCGGAATCGCCGGGAAAGCGATGAGAATGAGGTGGTGCAGCTTGTGTAGTGGCAGGGAATAAAAGTTGGGAGATTCTCCCACTTCTCTCACTCTTTCTCTCTCTTTTCTCTCTCTTTTCCTAGGGCTTTTCTCAAATTCGTATGACTGCAATGAGAGAGGGTTTAAGGTCCTTATATAGCCTAAAAACTCACCAAAATATACTCCAGGTCAAAGTATACTTAGGTTATAACCAAAGCGGACCTATTCCAGCTCAACGGAGGACTTCTGGCAGGCCTCCTTGAGACAAAGGTCAGACTTAAGCTCACTAACACTGGATCTACGTTTAGTTAAGTTTTCGTTTCAGTCGGGATTCCAGATCGCAAATGGCGGACCAGTATCAGTTCAACGGTCAGCGGATCTCGATCGGAGATTCCGAGTATATGGATATGTGTATGAAATTTCTCCTGATCCGAGGGTGTAATTTGGTCTGATTCTGACGATCTGGTTGTTTAAAACTGAACCGCAAGTGAGAGGTGCCAGATTACTATTTGATATATTTATTTGTAAAGAAAATCAAGTGTTTTCACACTCCTCGCTCCGGACTCAAGCGAATTACACTGGGACACTATCTGGATTTGATTTCCGAGATGGTTGTCAAGCCCAGCAAGGCGGTCCTAATTCCTTAACTTCGTGTTAATCAGACTTCCGACGTGCGGTCCAGATCTGATACGGAGTTTCGAGATGCTCCCGAGAGCAGCCGGATAATGGGATTGATTTTAGATTTTAGGGTAACCTAGCATCAATGATTCTACAAGTTTTGGGTCTTGCAGATCGTATTTAAAGTGATTGGTGCTAATTGCACAGGTACTCTAGTTTAACACTGGCTAATTCTCGCCTAATTTCTAAAGGATTTAGTCCTGAGTAATTTCTGTCTGAGGTGATACCTGGGCCTTTGTAGTTTGTATATAAAGTGATCCAAGTTATACTACTTAGCTAGTTTAAGATAGCGTCTAAGGTAAAAGTACTTAGAAAAACTGAAAGAACAAGGTGGTGAAGGGTGGGATTTGTGAAGGAAATGGGTTCAAAAGCGATTTTAGACTTTGGGATTGAGTTCTGACAAGTTAATAAGGTGTTAGGAGCGACCCATTGCCAAAGGACGTCTAATCCCAGGTTGGCAAAAATCCGGGATGTTACATTTATACAAATTTGAATACTATATTTAGAGATTTGGAAAAAAATTTAGGAAACAACAACTAGAATATATTAGATTGTGCCATGTCGATGTCTAAACGGCTGATGAAGAAGCAATCGTGAAGAACAGTTATAGGACAGATGGCAAAGGGAGAAACAGAGAAAGTCAAGTAGTGGCCAACGGTTATGGCAACTTTCAGAATGTGAGAAGGATCCAAATGGTCGGATTAAGGATATAAATAGTAGAGGAATTTAGTAAGAAAATTTGGTTTCATACCAATCCAATCAAATCGAACAATTACCTTTCAATTATCAGTCAATTTACATTTCATAGTGTAATCCTTTACTTCTTCCTATCAAGGTTATTACATTTCTTAGTGCAATTCTTTACTTTCAGTTTGTTGTTTACATTCGGCAGTATAATTTATAGCGTCAATCAAGTAGCTAGTAATCTTAGCTATAATTGGAGTCCACGCTCGCACGTTGGATTCAGTTCTTCACTCGAAAAGGTGTTTTATAGTTGTTCTTCACGACCAATAGTAAGAATCCCTTTTCTCATTTCCATTTATCTATACCAAAAACCTTTCGTACGGAAGGCAAAGGTGCAACCCATCATCAGAGGACAAACCCCACCATCTGAATATCGTCTAATCCTGTTTACACATTGAGCGAGTGGCTGAATAGGCAGCCGATCTCATCGGATCTCGGTCATACATTATGTGTCTGCCTATCTCGGCGCTTGGGGTCATAGTTGTTCGATTTAAATTGAGTTGCAATTTCAATTCCAGCACACCCGAAAACGTATATCTGAAAATAGAACGAACACAATAGTTTTTTGCATGCCTGGTGAGACCCTATCTCTAATTTACTAGCGTTATATTGCCAATTATGAATAGAAGAAGTGCTCGCATTCTTAGGATCGATCCCTCTATGCCAACTGCACCACCTCTTGTCGAGGACATGTCGGTCCCAGCGGCCCTGAGGCATTAAATCTAAACAATAGTCCAACGCCTGGTATTGGGGATCAGGGAGGAGCATCGACCTCTCAGACTATTCTCCCGGACGAGATAGTTATTGTACTACAAGATGTACAGTTAAGTATTCAGCTTGTATAAGAATATGGAAAGGCCCCCAAGGAAATCAATTTTGTATTCAGGCTAAAAATACTAATTGATATATGGCTAGCCAGACTGAGGCCAGACATTGATTAATGACTATGATGGTCAAACGAATGCCATCTGTAATGCAATACAATGTTGAGGGAAGTTCTAATATTGGTAATGTAAATCCACTACCATCAATGCTGCCTCCCCAACAGAATCCACAACCAGTCCTAATTCAATAGATGCGAAATGTTCTGCCTCCTATGGACTTAGACGACCAAAGTGAGACGCTAGGAACTTTAAACCTGAGAATCAGAATCAAGGATTGCTAGGAGGGATCAATTCCCAGATTCCAGGATAATTTGAACCAACTTGGCTCCGACCAACCTTAAATCTTTGAACCTCAGCGGATGGATCACAACCAGATTGTGCAAATCATCTAAGAAGTTGTTAGTCAAGTACTTGGCCGCAACACTATCCGAGGGTATCATAAACCATACCCCGAATGGATAGATCAGCAACACTTACTGCCAAGGAATTATCAACCAGAATTTGCCTTATTCTCGGGCAAACCCAGTCAGTCAACTATCGAACACGTTGGCTAATTCAAAATTCAATGCAGAGAATTGGCCAATAATGACTTTCACAATTTGCAATTGTTTGGTCGTTCACTAACGGCAGCGGCCTTCACATTATATTTGAACCTATTGTCGGATTCAATGCATACTTAGCAAGAGATGGAAGAGAAGTTTCATGCTTAGTTTTTCTCTAAGAATAGAGAAATAACTGTGGTCAATCTCGTCCCCTTTCGGCAGTTTTCTAGATAGATGTGTAAGAGTTACATCACACTGTTCAAGTGGGCAAAAAGCCGTTGTAAGGTCGTCATGACTGAAGTTAAATTCGTGCAACTTACACAAGATAAGCTTGAGTATAAACTTCATAAGAAGTTCCTAGGCACGAAGTTCATAGATTTATATGACCTAACTAAGAATGTCTCTCGCTATGAGGAGCTCCTGCAAGAAGGAACCAGGAAAAAGAACTCGTCATTAGGGACATATTACAATGATCTGAATTATGAGGTTGCAATTACCGAAGTGGTGGCTAAGAAGCCACTAGTGTGTTTTGCATTGGTGAAAGCGGAATCAATCGCATTTACCACACATAAAGCTCAAAAGATTTACACCTTTGACATTATAAGAGCTGAGGAAATATTTGACATTTTGTTGGATGAGAAATTTATCAAGATTCCTATGAATCATAAGATACACTTGGTCGACGAATTGCAAAAGACTGAATATTGCAAATGGCATGAAACTCGGTGTCATTTGACTAACAAATGCGTTGTGTTTAGGAACGTCATCTAGGATCACATCGACCGCGGATTGCTGAAGTTACTTGAAAAAATGTGAGGAAGCTATGCTGATTAATACGGACCCATTCTCATCCAACCTTGACGTCAACATGGTCACAACTAATTTGAGAAATCATCCATGGTTGAAGGTTTATCTTGGCCCAAACAATCAAGGAGAGATATCACAACAACCAGTACAGGGCCGGCGTTGGCCCTCTCATTCGAATGATAATCGATCAAATGTCATTCGACATGCCAGTCAAGGCTCGCAAATATATGACCAATATACTTGAAGAACTATTCCTAGGTGGGGGGATCCTCCTGCCACCAAGATGAAGAGGTAATTATGTGGCCCCTAGACTAGTAAGAGGGAACGATAAGCATCGACCACAACGGGTGGCTCCTGACTCCCACCAACGAGCTGAACTACCGAGATACAGGATGGTCAAACTCCATCAACTAGAGAAGGAATATGGAAGTAGGTTATACATCCAAAAATTCCAGCGATACTAGAGGCACTCACCCCAACTCAAAGGCGTCAATGGCAAAGGCATTGGGCCACAATAAGAAGAGAATCAAAAGAAGCCATAAGACCACCTCGGTCAGAGATGGCTCCACCTAGGCCTTTTTGGAGGATCCTTATATCTGAAGGACAGGTGGCTGTAAACACAGTGGATACAGTACTGTC